>JBBJLR010000002.1:10978369-11010938 GCA_037577145.1 Brachypetersius gabonensis | reverse complement strand
CATACATACATATATGGATGTTGTCAGTGATTATAAGACACTGACAGCATGGGTTATTAAAAATGCAGAGTACGAGGATGGCACAGTCTTACAAAATGAAATAAAATTAGAGGTTGGACTTTGACTCCCCTAGAGTAGAAATAATTATCCTGTCACATGAGTAATAAGGTCTTTTTTCCACTGTCCATTGCACTTGCCTTCGGAGCTGTTCATGGTGAATGGTTCACTGTTACCTGAGCTCTGGGTAAATGTTTAATCCCATATGCCAAATATTAGGGACCAGCAAGACCTTCAGCCAGCAAGAAGGGACAGCAGCATCTTATCTGTAGCTCTGCAGGTAAACACAAGACTGTAGGAAATGCAGTCTCTCTCTGAGTCATGGGGAAATTTTGATGTGATCAATGTGCCTTTCGATCCTTTCACAGGTGAACCCACCCTACTATGTGCGTTTGGTGGAGCTGGTTCCTCATCCAGAGACCCTTCCTGTGGTCATTGACATGGCATATGAACTGATGACTGAAGTGGGCCAGGCACCCGTGCGCATAAAGAAGGAGATTGATGGCTTTGCACTGAACCGAGTGCAGTATGCTATCATAGCTGAGTGTTGGAGACTGGTTAAGGTGAGTCAAATCAAAATCATAATATTACATCACTGATGTAGGCTATTTTAGAACTACAAAGAAACTCTAAAGAAGATATTTATGGAATACATTACATATAGAATGTCACTGACAGTTCTCTCTTGTAATTTAACAAACCCTCAAATATCACCCTCAGTGTTTCAACCCCTTTTTGTCATTCTACTACACATGACAAAAATGTGGAGTGTGAATGTGTATATGCATTTACATACAGAGAAAAACTAATGGCTGCAGTTTTGGACTTATGTACATCAGTGTGCTCTGCATTGTGAGAGAAAGAAAGAGGAGGAAAAAAGAGTCAGGTGACACAGAGAGAAGTTCAGACTCTTTGGTATTTGTTGCAAAGTACACAAGTGAAACATTCTACACCAAGAGATAGATATCGCAATGTCTTTTAACTGTTTCTCTTGGTAGATTTGCCAAGCTTTCAGCTTCTCATTGCTCACACAGGACATTTTGTCCCTGGCTGTAGAGTACTTTTGTGTTCGCGTGTATCAGATGCACTCAACCCCCTGAGACATGTTGTTTCTGCTGGGACTGTGATAATTTGCTACTTGAAGTCATCTTCATGTACATCTTGTAACTAGGAGCAATACAATCTTTATGCTGTTGTGTTGTCTGTTCACAACTCTGCCAGTAAGACAGCTCTCCATTATTCGGAAAAGTGTACAGAATTAATACTGCACTTGACTGTCATACTATACACAGGGATTGACATAAGTGGTATGCAAGCCCAAATAGATGTAAGTGGTACGCTAAATGCGCACCAGTTTTAAGTCTTCACAACGCAGATGCGTACCTAATTTCTGACTTCATACTGCGCGCATAACTCTACGGAACCACGGCGACACTTAGACCCCAGAGCAGCGTCTAACCTTTAATTATATCCTGTTGCTGTTCTTCTTTAATCACATTTGCATTCATATAGATTTGAAAATGACAATATGTTAAAAAAACATTTAAAACATGTTTATTATAGATGAAGTTTAGATAAGTATAGGTAAACTCTGTTCTAGTTTATCAATCTGGTAGTCCTTCGTATGGCTCAGTGCTTGTAAAGTAGCTCTCAGTTTCAAAAAGGTTGGTGACCCCTGGTATACACCAATCAGCCACATCAAAACCACGGACATTTCTGAAATTGAATGTCTTGAAAACAGTAAAAATGGTCAAGTATAAGGATCTGAGTGACTTTGATGAGAACTGTATTGCGATGGTTAGATGACTGGGTCAGAGCATCTCCAAAGAGATGCTACTGTATGCACCGTAGGAAGAAGAATGCAAGCTGACACAGTCACTGTGATTCTATGGATCAGCTCTGTTGGGAAGCCTTGGTCCCTGACATTCATGTAGATGTTACTTTGACCTAAACACTGTTCCCATCTTAGTGCAGCCCTTCATGACGGTAGTGGCCTCTTTTAGTAGTATAATGGAACAAATTGCGGGATGTGCTGAGCAAGCTAGTTTGACCCATGGAGACCCAAACTTACAGAATTTAAAGGATCAGAAAACGTTAAATCAAACATTTAGGAGGCACAAGGTAAATTTTTATCAGAAATCATAAATTCATAAAGACCCTGAAATTCTGGTAGCATTTGCATTTCAAATGGTGACATATCTGAGTAGTGTCTCCTGAAAATAAGAATAAATGACCATCATGTAAATACATTATAATGACATTTGTTTGTAATTCTCAAAATAAGGAAAAGAACAACAATGGTTGAAAGCTGAAAATAAGAGATCTGGTAGCACTTTAAAAGAAATAAAAAAAACTGACTTTCCACAAAAGCATATGCAAGACTGACTTTCCATTCCCTTCAACCAGGTAAAAATAAATAACTGAAAGCAGTTCTGAAATCAGCATGAAAAACTGGTTCAGAAAAGAGTGTTCTGGTTTCTGATGATTACATTTTTTTTTTAACTTTTGTTATTTGTCGGTTGATTCACATGACCATCATAACTATTGGTTTTAACAACACTTCTTTGACTGCATTGAGCCGCAGGAGTGTTAGTGAGATATTTTAGTGATGCTGGATGATCACTTCTGGATCAGATTAATTCCAAAGGTACTGGCGAAAGCAGCATTACTGCAGAGAACACAAAGTTTACAGGTTTTTTAGTGCATTTAATTAACGATGTTGGGAACGGTTGTATCTGACTCCACTTTTTGGACATGCACTTGCTGTTTGAAAAACAATGTTTAATATGGGAGTTTTTTTAATCCGTTTTTAAGATTACATACTGCATATTTACATATGTGGACAACCAGTATGAAATGTGACAATCTTTTTTATATTAAGAAGTGCTATTTCTTTAAGTAGATATTACTTTTGTTGATTTATCAGTGGAATTGATCTTGATTTATGTTCTTTTGGATCTTAACAATGTTTTGATAACGAACACATCACATTCCTTTTTTTTCCCAAGAAATGCACATTGTAGCCATTTGTATCTTTTCTTATAGACAAAGGCATATATAGCACAGGCACTGTTCTGGACTGCATATACTTTTAAAGATTTCTTTGAAGCAAGAGTCTCTGTCCTCAAAAAGTCAATGTTCAATCTTGAAGTCTTTCTCCTTCACTTCCATTTAAACTTAACCAGGACTGCTCTGTAGGACAATGGCAGAACAGATCACATTTACTTGTATTTCTGTTCATTTGTGCAGTTTCTCTGCTACACTGCAAATATTTTGAGGGCTATTATAATAAAGCTGTTCACTGATCAGTTTTTTTTTATTTATTTTTTTTATCCGTTCTTACTACTATAAACCTCTTGCTTTTGTTGGTAGCAGTGGCTGAAACATAATGTTGCACAAAGTGTTTATTTAGAATTAATTTTGTGTTGATGGAATTCTTTAAATAGTGGTTTTATTTCTTTTAAATGTAAACTAAAGTATGAGAGGTTTCCATGGCCATCCTCTTTTTAACCAAATAAAACAAGTAAGTGTGCTGTAAGTGTATTTTGTTGTTCAGGAATTCGTGGTGCCACTTGTTTGCTTAGTGATGAACTCAGATCATTTGACATGACGTAGATGGAACATGAGCCTGTTGTTCAATGCCAGAAGGTCCATTTGGAAGTTCAGATTTGGATTTTTTTTTTTTTAAGTTTACCCTTTTCTCCAGCTCATTCTTCTCAGGTGGATGGACAGATAAAGTGTGTTCTGGTGAATCTTGAGTCATTGAATCTTGAATCTCTGGTGAATCTTTTCTCTTGTTTGCACCCTGACATATTACTGTAGAACAATGGTTCTCAACCTTTTCAACATTAAGACCCTCCTATCTAGGTCCTCCTATCTATCACAGCATGTTGCCAAGGCCCACTTGGCAACATTAGATGATATTTAATAGCCAATTGTGGACCACTAGCCTTTCTCAATTTTACATTCGTGGCCCAATCAAAAGCCTTCGCGGCCCATCAGTGGTCTGTGGCCCGTGGTTGAGAAACCTGGCTTTAGAAGATACTGTCTGAGGATGATGTGGTTTCACTTGTTACTCATGCTCTTTTTTATTTTACTAACAAATTACAATCTTGATATCCATGGTTCCTTTATTAGTTGTAGGTATCAGTGAAGGTATTTAGTATATGTACACAGTAGTTTTATTTTGTATGTAAAAATGCAGTTTATGGCATTTAAACACAATTTTCAAGCTTCTAGTAAACAACAGAAAAATGTGCTATGGTCTATGACTATGAATAAATCAAATCAGCCTTAAAAATGCATGATCTTTGTATAAGTGCCTTCCGTCAGCATCTCGGTCACCTTTTAAGAGACATTTTTAAGTTTTGAGTTCTCATGGATAACACTAATGCAGTAATCTAGTTTTACGCGGATCTGGAGTCGCGGATTCAGTCACGCACCGATTTTTTCTGAGAACTGAACTGTTCACAATACGCGGAAATCTCCACAAGACTTTTCCAGAAGAGGGAGAGAGAGAAACAGAAAGAGAGTAAGAAAGAGAGACGGAGAGAGAGAGATTTAAGTTCACCGCGACAGAACGGCTATCTCAGGCCAACCGGCTGAATACTGGACTTTCCCAGAGAGAGAGAGAGAGATTTAAAGAAAAAAATTTACATTTCATTTTCAATTTACATTCAACTTAATACATTACCCTTAACGAAAATGTTATGGGGCAGACTGGCAATCTGTGTGTTCTGCCGTGCTGAATTTAACTCCAGAATGCACAGATTGCTAGCCCGCCCCTGTATACATTTTCGTTACTTTAAAATGAAATTAAAGAGTTTCGAATTCAGTCATTTTTTCTTAGAACCGAACTAATAATTGTTGACAAAATGATTATATTATTTTACATGCTACATTATTAAGAAAAATATAATTAACTAAATTTGTAGCATAAATATTAAAGTAAATTCAGCTGCCAGTTCCATATTAAATATTATTTTATAATTGTTTACTTCCCAGAGAACACAAAGAAAGCTGCCTTTGGATGGTTAATAATGCTTGTTTTTTCTCTTGTTTTTCATTTTGTCCTTCTTAAGACTCTACATATTTTTATAGCTGTAAATGAAATTAAAAGAGGCTGTTGAGCTCAGTAGCTGTTCGGTGTCTGCTTTAACCGGCGGGTCACTACAGTACAACTCACCGCCAGATGAACAGTAAATTATTGACCTGTAAAAATGATTGGTGATCACTCCTACATTTTACTGTATTTTTTTAAACTAAAATTCATTAACTTATGACTGTATTTACCCTGCTTATACAAAAGAAAAGGACAGCGCATACCAAAGAAAACGAATGCACATGAATTACAGTGCAGTCTGAACAGTGGTAACATCGGTATTTACATTCTAGCACTGTGGGAGTTCAGTGTAAACTGTACAGTACGGATACGGGTTTATCGTTACATTTAAGGGTAAACAGTTCAAAATAAATTAAAGTGTTCTTGGAGCATATCTGGGTGCATATTTAGGGTTTACACTAGAGGCTGACATTTTTTCGGGAATCCCGTGGGTCATGGGAATCCCGTGGGAATTTCGCAGGACAGGAAACAAAATCACTTTTAAAAGCGGGATTGGGACGCGACTGGAAAAAACGTAAGCGGGAGTAGGGGGGACCGGGAAATTTAAGTGGGTGGGACCAGGAATTTTTTTTAACGTAACTGACAGATTTTAGCCCAAAAAATCAACAACAACACGGGAATGGGCGGGAATGGGGGTCATTCTTCTGGTATTGGGACGGGACAGGATTTTCCCCCAGTTTTTTAATGGGATTGGGATGGGATTTTTTTTGTGGGAGTGGGACAGGAGAGATTTGAAAATTCATTCCCGTGTCACCCTCCTAGTTTACACAAAAAAAACAAAAAAAAATGCATTTTAGCCTTTTTTTCCACAAAAACACAACGCGTTTTTCACTATATGTGGATGCAGTGTACAATGCAACATTTAGGGAAAAAGACTGTATTGAGTGTTTTGGGAGACGCTTGAAGGCAGATGAAATGCAATCACTGGCAGACACTCCAGGCAAAATGTGAGAATGTGGTTCAACCTGGTGGTGCAGAAGAAGGTTCCAGCTTTTCTTTTGTTTTGTTTTTTCCTAGATTGAATGTAATGGCTGGGTCTACAACACAGCTATGTGGTTCAAAAAGACCCCTTCAGGACTTTGGGGTCAAATGTGAAGTATGCATTAAATTTAAGGTCCTAGCATTCAGGTTTGGTAGGTGTAGTCTTCATCCATTTATTTCCTTAAAAGTTGTGTCTAGAGAAATTAACATTGAAACGTTTCTTTCTCCATGACTACGCTTTCTGCTTTGCCTACATATATGGATTGCATTAAAGAATAAAAGGACTAAAACTCCTCTAATTCACAATGAATAGTTTTATACAGGTGATAACTTCCTGTAACTGCAAGTGTCGCTTTAACAGACTACAGTGGGTCCTCGAGTTTACAATGCTCACTCCCACTCCCAATCCCACTTGGCTTACACCATTAGCATCGTACCCACAGACTACTTGGGCGAACTAGTTTGGTTGCGTGCGGTGGAAGAATATGCAGTGATGCAGTGTATGAACGAGGGAATTTTCCGTCTTTTTCTGTGGTTTAGTTGTGTTTTTATGATCTTACACCTGTTTTAGGATAGATAAGTGACTTAGGCTAAGGTGCTTTAGTTTACTTCACTGTCGAAGGATCAGATCTGTGGACCCACTGTACATGTAAACTTTTTTTGCCTTCGAATTTTCAAGAACTTTAAAATTTTGCTTAATAGATTACATTTTGGGGAAAAAAAACTCACTCAAATTCTGCTTGCACAAGGATTTATCACCTTCAGATTATAGCTTGGGAGAACCAACTTTTGAAACAAGTTTTAGTCTGTTGGGATAAGTTTTGATTAAACTTCAATCAGTGTCTGGAAGTGACTGCCTTCAAGATGAGCTTACTCAGGAAAGCATACCTGCAAGATGATTCTGCTACACCCCAGACTTCACTTTTGGAATTTAGGTTTTGAGAAATGGGAAGTGTCAGATTTGTGCAGTTTACATTTTGGCCTAAAAGCTAAATTGTTGTCTCATCTGACCATAAAACATTATTCCACATTTTAGCTAAGTCAACCTGATTGCTTCTGATGCGTATGTGGTTTTTATTATTTTTTTTCTTCGGTGATGGCTTGTTTAATTTCTTGCTTTAATACAACCTGGTTGTTTGCACCACTTTAAATCATTATGCACATTCTTTTCTGTCTCCTTAAAAGTGACTGTTGAAAGTTCCTTTCTTGCTCTGGTGCTGAGTCAGGATAGTACCGGAGTTGTTTGATGCAGCTTCCATTTCCTCACAGTTGTTCTAGCATTGCTCTCTGTGATTCCCTGAACTTGTATTTTTGTAGTCTTTTCCTATATCATCCATGTCTATATCTAATTTCCTTCGAGTGCTTTTTAAATGGTATGATATTTCACACCCTTCTATCTTAAATGCAATATCTTAAGCTGCACAGTATCTACTCCTAGTTTAATGGATGTTTTGGAAGAATCCCTCAACTGTTGACTTTGGTAGGAGAACTTTACCTTTACCTCAGGAGGAAAAAGCACAAAGTCTGGCTGATTAAAGAGTATGCTGACAACTAAAAGTTTAAAATACTGTAAATAAAATGAGTAAATAGCTAATAAGTATTTCTAAGTATTATAAGAACTTTTCTATGGTTATAAGACCACATGGGATTTAAATATCAGAATTTGTACAAGATACAAATCACTAGAAACTCACTCATACTGCAATTTTTAAAATAAGGTTAAAGTGTCATTTCACAAAAATATCAATTGCATATTTGTTGAGACAGGTACACTGATCTTTGTTATTTAAAATGAAAGAAAATTGTTTATAAAAAAAAAACAAAAAGTGGTCCCATGCCCTAGACAATCTCCTTCCTTAAATCGAATTAATTTATAGAAGACTTTAAAGTTGCAAGAAGGACCCTTGTAGGGGGAACCCTTGTAGGAAACCGGTTTCCTAAGAATAAGTAAAAGTTTAACCACAATGTTGTAAAGAGGTAATTACATTTGAATGCGAATGTCTTGAAGCTATAATTGCCAGCAATGGCTTTACAATGACATTAATTCGTGGTGTCTTAAAACGTGTGGTGTCTGCAGTATTTCCCATTATAATATGTTTTTTATTCATTATTTGTTTAAATTATGTTTAAATGTTTAAATGACTTTTTTGTGTCCGCAAGTTCACAATACCATGTAATAACTACAATGTCAGTTTAAGTGTAGTATTAAGGTGGGGTTTGGTGTGCTGTTTGTTTTGATTACTGCTCTATGCAAGCATTATTAGCCTGCTAGGTCATTAAAGTAAACCAATAAGCAGTTATGTAACATGTCCCCCCTTCAGCACAACTTGAACAAACTCACATACACCTGCTGAACTTACCAGCTCGGAATACACACACTGTCACACTCAGAGTTCAGGTAGGGCCATTGAGAGAGAGCCAGTGCTGGAAAGCGGAGCAGCTGAGAAAGCTGCTGTTTGCCTCCGGTGATTACCGCAGAGGAAAGGCCTCTTTTTAAAACTCCTGCAGCCAGTGTGCCGCCCGGCCACAACCAGATAACAGCCTCGTTGTTGCCCACAGGAAACGAACAAAGACCACCCTGTCCCCCTCCCTGTCTTTCCCCCTTCTACCAGGTCTGCATCCAAGCTTTGATTTCAGGCCAGTCCGGCAGTAGGTATCTGTAGCCTGAGGTAATGTGAGTGCGGAGTGGGCCCAAAGCCTGGCACTACCACCCCTACCCCCCCCATACCGTCCCATTGTTCCCAGGGCATAGTATTAAATGATGAGGGAAATCCAATACAGTGGGAGCAGTTTTAGTGCTCTTCTCCTGGGATGAGAGCGAAATACTGTCACTGTTTTGTACTCAGTCTGGGGGACCAGTGTAAAGGTGCCGGACAGACAAAAAAAAATCAGGAAGCTCATATTTTAGAATGTAATACTGGATAGAAACAGGAAATCTGTAAACCAGGTCAGCACGAAACTGGGGATGTATAAGTAGGTGTTTTGACATTTCAGTGTCCTAAAGAGTTCCTGTATTGGTATTCTGTTACTGACAGGAACAAGAAAAATGACTTTAAATTATATGAACAGAAAAGTACACAGCACACAGGGGAGCATTTTTAAAAACATATTCAAAAGTAGCTAATGGAAATCTAGCATACAGAATTGCAAATATCAATAAAACCGTTGCATTTAAAAGCCGTGTTGCATAAAATCTGAATTTTGCTGTGTTTTGTTGGCCTGGACATTTGTTGATTCTTTGATTTCCTATGATACAATGTAACAAATAGCCAAAACAGCAGTTTGAGTATTTGAATATTCCATCCAACAGCAGTTAACCAAGGATTCAACTCGTGAAAATCCCTGCACTAAACTACCATTGCTTATACATTTTTTTTCATTTTAAATGTTTATTTGACAGTTCGTTATGTCTATCTTCAGGATGGAGTGATCTCTGTGAAGGACATTGATCTGGTGATGTCAGAAGGTCTAGGCATGCGCTATGCTTTCATCGGCCCCATTGAAACCATGCACCTTAATGCACCAGAGGGCAAGTCAATTTTATGTGTATTTTTACATTTTGTCATTTAAAATTTTTTTTTTTTTTGCCTACATTTGGAATAGCCAGAGGTATAAAATATTTCCTGAAGGTATAAAAATGTCATTTGAGACATTAGAGAATTTTTTGGAAAAGCATTTTACTGTTAGTACTGTGGGCCTCACTTGGCCTGTGCATGTTGATAAATGTCTATGTGTGAAAAAGAGATAGAAAGTGTGTGTGTGTGTGTTAAGGGGACCTCATGTTCATGGTGAATATCAGGAGACAGTGTGAAATCTGCAGGTGAAATCTAGAGAATGGTCCTGCTTTGTGAGGCCATGTAAAATACAAGGCTGTTTTCTCTCCTGTTTTACTGCAGTTTTTTAGTGCAGTTTTTATCATTAAAGGTGCATGATCTGAATTGGACACAATCAGAAGCTGCACATTTTTTTCTCCAAATATAGAATTGGAAATCAGCCAGTGTATTAATGTTTTGTTTTTACCATGTTATGTTATGAGCGAGGTAAATGCAATTGCTCTGTTTGGGTACTGGTGCTACAGTTGTTCTGAAATATCATACCATAAAAATGCATGTTTCTTACTTTTAATCTAAATTATAATTTAATATTGCATGTTAGTTTTTATAGGGGACCTATTATGCAAAAGTTATTACTTTAGTTATTTTCAAGTTATTTTCACAAAATCACTCTCACAAAATGATATCACAAGCTTTATTCTTCACAAGCCGAGTGCTGTGTCTACATGCCGAGGCAAGTCATGTGTTGTTGACTGCAAAGAACAGCACACATCTGTACACTTTCACCCAGACAAATAAAACCGAAGAACTACATTTTTAATGTTAGACAAAATAATAATATCAGTTGTGCCATTACTACATTACAAAAGAATGTCGTTGTGGAACAAAAGTTAATCCTTAGTAAAGCAGAAGCAGATGTTTTTGCTTTTGCTGGTTCTTATCATCTCCCTGGAAGAGATCCTGTAAGCATAACCACTTCAGTTACACTTCACGACTCAGCACAAAGAAACTAAAGAAACCAAGGCACTAGACGCTTCACGCTGAATAACTGCTGAGTCATCTCGGACATTAAACAGATCAACAGGCCAAAGTGTTTTTCCATACCTGTTTGGAGTAATTCTGAACATTAGTTTAACAATGCAAAACTAGTCAACATTTGTTCAATATGATTTTGTATGTATATGCTGATAAAGAAGACCAGATCTGCAATGTAACACACTTGTATGGCATACAGTCTGCTGTGTAAAAGCTGTATCTTGTGCCTCTTCAGGTCTGGAAGACTATCTGAGACGCTACAAAGAAGGCATGAGGAGAGTGCTCAGTAGTTTCGGACCTGTTCCTGAGTTTGACGGAGAGGCGGCAGCTAGAATCAATCAAGTATGTACAGTTGAACTTCATGTGTTGTCTGTTCCAAGAGAATATTGATGCTTGTATGCAAATGAAATGAAAGGCAATAAAAACTGTAGATCATGAAAGGATATAACAGTACAGCATATAAATAAAATATCTAATGTAGAATATCTGTAAAAAGTGATCCCTCATTAAACATGGGTGGGATAAGGTTAACCTTATGTTTTTTGGCTTTAGGAGATCTGTGAGCTCATTCCAAATGACCAGGAGCATCTCTCTGCCAGGAGAGAGAGGAGGGATCAGCTGTTGATGGGGCTGGCTAAACTGAAGAAATGAACAACTTGTGCTTGTTTAAACACACACACAGTTGAGGGAGCCTAGAGCATTAGAACTGAGTTAGTGCTGCAACTGTGGTTCAGGCTACTTCTTCCTCAGGAATAGTGTTTTGGCACTGGAGTATCTTTGCTTTCTGAAGCAACAGCAACTGGCTAAAATTCAGAATGACCAATGTTTCATTAATGAATTTGTGATTTCACTAGTGATTTCTAGGGTGATTATGTTGAACTGAAATGATGTTTTATAACTTCAAATATGAAAAGAGAGTTAAAGTGGTTTGAAACCAATTTCAATTGCCAACATAAGCTGAGCTCAGAGTGAAAGAGAAAATAAACGGGAATCCACTGGTAAAGTGTTTTGTCCTCCCTACCCTGTGTGTTCAAGTCAGTATAATGGAATGTCAAGGTAACATCCCTGAGTTTATCTCTTCTCGCTTGTGACAGCCACATGATTCATTTGTGGGTTACAGTCAAGAACTAAACCACCAACACAGCTACATCCTGAACGATAAGAAAATTGGATAACAAAAAAGAATTTTAAAGGGCAATATGAATCAAACGAACAGTTCTTCAAGGTAGTCTTTTGCTTTTCTTGGTATTTGAGTTGCCCACAGGGAAAAAAGCTAAACATTATGTAGATCAAAAGGTGTTTTGTGGAATAACCTAAAAATATTACATTGAGGTGCTCCATGTAATAGTATTGGAATTGTTATTTAAACTGGTAATGATACTACACAAGCAGATGTTTATGTTTGGATAAGACCAGTGTGCAATTACAGGAGAGCTCTTTGTTTTAAAATGTGGAACAGAACATGTGGAAGGCTGGAGTGTGAGTGCTCACCTGTAAAAGGAAGGACCAGTGTTGACTGTGGCTCCACCCTGAAGAGCAGGTACAGCCTCCACAGAGCCACTAAAGCGCAGTCACCTTCAGCAACTCTGCTCACTTCTCTTTTCCACACCACAGAAAAGTGCCTCTCTCACACACACACACACATATTGCAGATTCCACTTCAGCAAATACAACCAAGTAATGTTTCTTTATAGACTAGTGATGGATGTGCTGGGCTTTATTCTGTGGTAAGAGGTAAGTTGTGATTTATAACATTCTCTGATTTATGGAGGCTCTTTCCACATGCAGAGAGTCTTTTCAGCAGCCAAATCTTGGCTGGATGGTCTTGTAAGACAGAGTTTTAGTTGGTTATACAGTAGAAAGCAGCTTGGCTTGTATAGAGGGGTCTAATCCCAGATGATGTTCTGCTATAAAGTTGCTTTTCCAATTGATTTTGCCAAAGGTATTCATTGTGTGGCTGCTGTCATAAGTTTTAAAATTAAATTTGGCAAAAATAATTTTCGTAGGTTTAAAGAAATTGAATTACTTATCAAACATGTTTTAGATTTTTCAATGGGTTTTCTTTGCCTAATCTTAAAAAAAAAAGTAAGCTTTTTTATTATTATTTGTGACTTGAGCCCGTGTTGAGAAAAGAATATAGATTTGAGACATTCATGCAAGTATGGGATCAACGCTCTCACCTTTTACTTTAACTGTAAATAAAAAACAATATCCCATTGCTATTTATATGTACCAGGTTTCTGGAAAAGTCACCTTTTTTGCTTTCATGTGTTTCCTAATTATGATCCTGGAATCTGTATGGCCCTCCACAGTCCAGTGTTTTACCTCCAGCTGTCTGTGTTCAGCTCAGTGTGGGTTTAGTTATGAGTATAAGTGAGGGAGACACGAACATGTTTTTGTGTAAGCACAACTGTGACTGGCTACTTGAGTATTTATGTCCAGGAAACTGACACACAAACTAATGTGTTGTGGTGGTATGAGGGGTTGAAGGGGGTAGTGTTGGGGGGTTGCACACTTTCTGGAGTTTACTAAGTGTTTGTAACATTACTGTGGTGCCATTCTCAGACACTGTGGTGGGAACGCCACACTGTGCCCTTTTCTTGAATGTATTTTCTCTGGTTTGCAGGCACTGTTGTTAAGCAGGATGAGCTGGGGAGCACTGTACAGCCAGCTGGGAGGAGTGAACAAGCACTCCACCAGCCTGGGGAAGATCTGGCTGTCCGTTCTCTTCATCTTTCGCATCACCATCCTGGTTCTGGCTGCAGAGAGTGTCTGGGGGGACGAGCAGTCGGACTTCACCTGCAACACTCAGCAGCCAGGCTGCAAAAATGTCTGCTATGACCACTTCTTCCCTGTCTCCCACATTCGCTTCTGGTGCCTGCAGCTGATCTTCGTGTCCACGCCGGCTCTGCTGGTGGCCATGCATGTGGCCTACCGCAAGCGAGGGGCCAAGAGAGACCTCATCGCAAGCAGGGGGGCCAAAGCCAATGAGGAGGACCTAGAGAGCCTGAAGAAGAGGCGCCTGCCAATCACAGGCCCACTTTGGTGGACCTACACCTGCAGCCTCTTCTTCAGGCTCATTTTTGAAGGCGGATTCATGTACGCCCTCTATTTTGTCTATGATGGTTTCCAGATGCCTCGTCTTGTCAAGTGTGAGCAGTGGCCCTGTCCAAATAAAGTCGACTGCTTCATCTCACGACCCACCGAGAAGACGGTTTTCACCATTTTCATGGTGGCGTCTTCAGCTATCTGCATTGTGCTCAATGTGGCAGAGCTGGCCTACCTGATAGTTAAAGCATTAATGAGATGTTCATCCAGAGTCAAGAGGAATAACTCTTACAGCCTCCCAGACAACATGTCTAAAGACAAAGCTTACTTGCAGAACCAGAAAAATGAGATGTTACTTTCAGCCTCTGATTCCACGGCAAGCAAGTCTAAATAGAACAATCACTAATGCCCTCTTTTTTGTGTTGCCATCAATTAAACAATAATAATGTTTTAATGTACCAAAATAGCATTTCTGTCCCTTCTGGTTAAGTGTATACAAATGTTTATTAATGCCTAAGTGCAGATTTCAAGGGGAAATGGCCTCACATTCTACAGTCATTGTTTTTTTAAATATAATTTGTGGGTAAAAGACCAAAAGTGACACCTAGTGGTAAAAACATAAAATTTCATGTAATGTATTTGATCTATCTTGTTTGAAAACTGACATTCGTTTTGTATTCTCACGTAAAACAGAGCCCTGTGGTTATGCTGGTACTTTTAATATATAGTATATATTTTTAAAAAGTATATACAGTAAAATCATAAATGCATTCAGTCACTTTGACAATCAAACTGACCTGTCATAGGCTGTAGGCTTTTATGGGTGGGATTTGGTGTATCCACTGTTAAGGTAATAACAAGAGGATACTGTCTTTAGTGCTGTTGTAATGTTCTTTAACTTTGCCTTAAGTAATTTGATTTTCTGTTAATGCTGGATGCTGTGCCCTAATCACACCACCCTCCGGAACTACCAGCCTGCATGGGGCCTTCACTAAACTCACTTTAATGCCTTCAAGCCCCTAAAGTTTTCAACAGTGTGCTAAAATGCTTTTCTAAACCTTCCATCTTGCAAATGGTTGAGAAATGTAACTTCTCTCTGCCATGTTGTTTGTAAGTAACAGTTACAGAGTGCTCATCCAATGTCTAGTTTTAGCGATGCCCTTGCACCGACCACTACAGGACATAGCTATCGGTTTACATGTGTGCCTTATTATAGTTTCTAAAGAGCCCCTGTGGTCTCTGTTAATGGTGATACATATTATATAATATAATATATAATATAATGCAGCGGAAAATGTCCAGGACTTCTCAACACAGCCACAAGTAGGTAAAGGTGTGGACAGGGAGTGTGCTTTGACCTGTAGGGCCACAAATGGCTGGTTCTTCTGTCCCACCCTCTTTTTCCTTTGGGGTTGTTGGAAACTCCTTTTTTTTTTACACGTCCTGAAACTTTTTGCATATTTTTGTACACTTGGTTTTGAGCATTTAAAGGGGTAGTTTTTTTCACGTTTGCCAAAGCTGTGTAACATTTGCACAAATGTGTTCCTGTAGCCTTATGAATAACTCCTTAATAAACGTTTTACGCACTGGACGTTTGTGGGTGCGCTTTATTTCTCAGCTGGTGTTCCGAGGGAGGGCGGTGTATTTCCATGCTATTTATGGGGACGGGCTTTATTAGCGTTAGGCCAGTGGAAACATTTCAGACTTATGAGACGTTTTGTCGTCTATGGACGTGTCTGCTTATTAGAAAACAGGGTAATACAGGCTGAGAAGAGTTTACTATGATGCAACTGTGAACGTGGGTGATTGTGTGGGTGTGTTGGGGGGGGGTGTAGTTTGTGTGAGCCCTGTTTGAGTGTGTGAAGGCCTGTGGGAGCTGAGTGATGGGCATAGAGGGGCGTGGCGAGCAGAGTCCTAAATCCACTCCTGCATGGCCACACGGTGGGAGAGTGGCGATGGCTGGGTTTGGGAGAGAGCTGCGCCTCCTCGCCACAGCCGGTCTCCACGTTCACGCCGCCTCGAAAACACTTTTTTTCCACGCAAAAACCGAAAGGTCGCTCTCGGGTCCACGTGTGAAGAAGATTTTGTTTTTGATGCATGAATAAGTTGACCAGCTGCTTTCAAAAAGATTTTGGTAAGCTGGCAGAGTTGCCAGGATTTGGGCACGGGGGGAGAGGGGTGGGCTCCTGCTGCCTTGGGAGGTCTGTATCCTGCGCACTCGCACTAATGGCAGCTGGACTTTACTTACTCTATGTTTGGCATCTCCGAATTAAGGTATGCTCAAAGCTAGGTTTATCAGATAAGAATCATAGTAATAATACCTACTTTAACCGACTTCACAAACCCGGGAACAGTTCAGGCCTACAGGGTTCCCCCATCTGATGTGCTGGAATATTACTGGTTAGTATTGACAACCCACTAACACTGCAGGCAGCTCTCACACAACATGCTCCTGTCAGGACCATACAGGACGGGACCACCAGCACAGGTACAAAAGGAGATCTGGCACCTTCCCTGTTGTCACACAGGCTGTCATCACTGTGACAAGATTTCCTCTGCACTCATCTTTTTTTTTTTTTTTTTTAAATACATTTCAGCTTATTGTTTAATCACAAGAGTGACAAACATTGAGCAGTTAATCAGCTCATTGGAATTTAAACCAATAAAAAGAAAATAGAAAAATATTTAAACATGTTTTAAATGTTGCTGCTACATTTTAGACTTAACAATATGAACAACAATTAGAACAATTCATTAAAAAAATAAACAAATGTACAGTTGAACTAACACTTTCCCACACTACAACCTAGATTGGCATAGTTGGGGTTGAACTGGCTCATTGTTTAATAGAATGTTTTCAGAATTACTGAGCTCAGACTCATAATTGCCTAATGTGCATTTCCAATAATATTCAAATTAGGTTAGAACCATTTAGTACACTGTGTGTGTCATCAGTTTTCAAAATATTACTTACCTGTTTTATCAGATCATCTGAAATGCAAACTAAACATTTTAAATTTTACACTAATTTAACTATAATGCTTCTAATTATATTTTTTGTCCATTCTAGGTGTCTAAAGCAGTGAACCTTAGTCGATGGATTTACCACTCTCAATACAAGAACATTTTAGTAAGTAATCTTTTTCCCTTCTGGTTATGGATGCCGTGTGTGTTTTTGTTTGCTTTTTGCTCTCTGTTAGTTCTGTTATTTACAGACAAATACGATTACTGCTGTTCCTCATAAATGCAGTGTTTTATGTGTAATATTGAACAGTCTGGAGATTTGACCATCAATTAATCGCAAAGTCTTTAATGCTCATGTATGTGGTGTGAAAAAAAGTATTCCTATTTAAAATAAACATTTTTAAATGCTGAGCTGAAGCAAATTCAGATGACTGTTAAAATGTCATTTTTAAGCTGATGGTGAGATGAGCTTCAGAAATGGTACCCATAAATTTAATGTTAGAACAAAATGAGTGTTAAATTTAAACAATGTACATTCTTCCCTTAAATGTACTACGTTTGGCTCCATTAATCAGCCTTAGGGGTACATCAGGGCCCTCCACATCAGTGTCCACTCAATGCCCATGGCTGTTTTTGAACATTATAATGTTGATCTCAGCACATGCCTGCTGGTCAGTGGAGCGAACAGGTGAGAGAGAAAGAGACAGTGAGTATGAGTGTGGTGATATACTGTGTATGCGTGTATGTGTGAGTGTAAGGGGAGTGAGAGAAAGACAGTGAGAGTTTGCTTACACTGTGCATAGAAAGGGCTGGAACATATCTGGTAGCGAATATATACATATATATATATATATATACATATATCTGTATTTGTGCTTGTTAGTCCCTTTTTTGTTCTCTTCATTTATTAGATTGTTCTCCTAAGCGACGACTGCTTGATCAGAGCTCAGTAGCTGGATTTTCTGCAGAGACGTGAAATGCTGTGTGAGTTGGGATGGAATGGTTTTGGGAGTGCAGGTTCTTCGTGTGTTTGGCTGTACTGTCATAATCAGTTCAGTTTAGTTGTGCTGGCACAAGCTGTTGGTGATGCTCCAAACAGCTGGCAATGCTCACCGTGCCTTTAGGTCGTTAGTGTTTAGCAGCACTTTTCTCCCAATACCTCTCATCATGTCCTTTTTTCTCCCTCTTCCTTATCCCTTTTCCCCTCTCTCCCTGGCTGTGTGCTCCTCCAGACTGTACTTTCTGCCTAGGCTAGAAATCGTGAAGCATGGGTGACTGGAGCTTTCTTGGGCGGCTGTTGGAGAATGCACAAGAACACTCGACAGTGATCGGCAAGGTCTGGCTGACTGTCCTCTTCATCTTTAGGATCCTAGTTTTGGGAGCGGCGGCGGAGGAGGTGTGGGGCGATGAGCAGTCCGACTTCACCTGCAACACGCAGCAGCCCGGTTGCGAGAACGTCTGCTATGATGAGGCTTTCCCCATCTCGCACATTCGCTTCTGGGTCCTGCAGATCATCTTTGTGTCCACGCCCACTCTTATTTACCTGGGCCATGTACTGCACATCGTCCGTATGGAGGAGAAGCGCAAGGAGAGGGAGGAGGAGCTGCGAAAGACAAGCAGACTCCAGGAGGAGAAAGAACTCCTGTATAGAAACGGAGAGGGAGGGGAGGGCGGCAGAGGAGGAGGAGGAGGTGGGGGAGGCAAAAAGGAGAAACCGCCAATCAGAGACGAGCATGGCAAAATCCGCATCAGGGGAGCCCTGTTGCGTACCTACGTGTTCAACATCATTTTCAAGACCCTCTTTGAGGTGGGCTTCATTTTAGGTCAGTATTTTCTCTATGGCTTCCAGCTCAGGCCGCTGTACAAGTGTGCGCGGTGGCCCTGCCCCAACACCGTGGACTGCTTCATCTCACGGCCCACGGAAAAGACAATCTTCATCATATTTATGCTTGTGGTGGCTTGCGTGTCTCTTTTGCTGAATCTGTTAGAGATCTATCACCTCGGATGGAAGAAGGTCAAGCAGGGCATGACCAACGAATGTGTCCCTGACCATGAGTCGCTAGAGGTGGTGGACACAGAGTCCATGACCACTGCCCCCAGGACTGCCCCTCCCACCCTTAGCTATCCACCCAACTACAGCGAGGCCACAGCCGAGTTCAAGATGGATCCTTTGCACCAGGAGCTTCACGAGCCCACCCCTTTCTACATTAGCAACAACAACAACCACAGGCTTGCTGCCGAGCAGAACTGGGCCAACTTGGCCACTGAGCAGCAGACTAGGGAGATGAAGGCAACCGCTCCCCCTCCCTCCTCCCCCTCCTCCTCCTCCTCTTCCGATAATGAGCAGCAGCCCAGAGATGCTGCTCCCACCACCAGTGTTCCCAGCTCGAGTGGCGGCAGTTTGAATGGCGGAAAGAGCGAGGTGGAGGAAGGAAACGTCACTACTGTGGAGATGCACGAGCCGCCTAACATATTCACTGACCTCCGGCGGCTGAGCAGGGCTAGCAAAGCAAGCAGTGTAAGAGCAAGGCACAACGATCTGGCTGTCTAGTGATCCTACTTACAGCTCAGATTTTTATATATATTTAAATAAAAAATATACAAAAAAATATAAACATAGTTTATAAGGGAGGAAATGAGAGGCAGGTAACTGGATGTAATTGAGGAATTAGAAAACAACAACAATAACAACGACAACAGCACCCCAATACACTAAAGGCTGTGCAATCGGTGAGTTGTAGCACTTGAATGGTGTCTGATGTTATGAAGTCGTTGAGTGCATGGATTTAAAATGAACCCATTCAGATCCTATGTTTCAGTGTATGATCACAGTGTGATTTAAGGTTTGTCTGTGCTTAATTAACTATCAGCATATTAAGAGTATGTCAGAATAGGTACAAATCCACCGTTAAGTGAATCAGGGGTGTTTCTAAAGGCACTGAAGTGAATCTGTTTAGAGAGAGTTCATAGATTGGCACTGTCTGAGCATTACAATGCTTTTGGAAAAAGGTAGGGTAGGTACTAGGTAGCCTTAAGCATGAGAGAATTATCTTATGACTGAATTGTTCTATTGCTCGTTGTCAGTGTTAGTGGTTTTTCCCTTCTTCCTTTTTTATTTCAGCTTCATCAGGCCAAGTTGAATCAGTACACGTTTCATGGTACCAAATCGTTTGTATGCCACCAAGGTACAGTGTTTACATTGTGTTCAGAAAGTTAGTAAAGAAAGGCCAAAGGCACATCCTCTGATGAAAGACATTAAACTGTGAATTACAAAAGTAATATGTTCTGTTGTCTAATCAGTATCAGTGTTTAATTTAGTATCACTACAAACGATGTGGCTGTAGCTTGTAGCGTAAGTGGGACTGACATACTGGACCTACCCCTCACCGATTCGCAGCTTATTCCTTCAATATTTTTACATGCATGTTAGTCAGTGAATTAATAACTGAGGGTGAAACCTCTGCTAAAATGGTAAGATTCTGCTAGGTGTGAAAATGGAGCGGGTGTGATTTTCAGGCAGTGAAGTAGTCAGCATTGAACTTCCTGCTTGATATCTGCTAGGCCCTCCTTTAATGAATTTGATCTCAATACACCATCCATAAATGTACTAATACTTAATGTGATTCCAGCTCCTGCCTCTACATTTGACTCACCCAGAGTGAAAATGGGAAAAATTGCAGAGAGGAAGAACAATGAAAAGTTTTCTACTCAAGTTAAAAAGCACATTGAAAAAGCACCACTGTCATCTTGAAACATAGAATCCTCAAAAAAGGAGAAACGTAGAAACATAGCTTGTTTAAAATCCCACAGCTTGACTGATGCAGAGATTTTGGTCCATAATCTGAACCTGTTTCAACAGGCCCCTTGATTTCAACTTTACACTCCTAGATTAGATTTGAAAGTTTTTATTATATGCCTAATGTTTCATTTTGCCATCAGATACACATGATCACTTTTTAATCACTTTAATGTAGACAGTAATGTGAATAGGAAGGCAATGCCTCTCATTACATGTGCTATTGGAAATTTCCATTGGTTTTATATCTAAAAGGCTATTTTCTAAGAAATTGGTTGATGATAAAAACAAAATAACTGATTTAATGTAGTCAGTTTGTGATCAGCAAAGTGATGTATTTACTTTGGATGCATCTACGAAACCCCAAGTGTCTTTATGCCACTATGAAGACTGTCCCTACCTTTCCTTCTTGTCCACTTTCAGGTTACTGATGCCCTCACCATTACTGACTACTACAGCTGTGATAAGCAAGAGAAAGCTCAGTCCTCTGTCATAACAAAGGTCCCGTCTTTATAAATCACACAAATTCAAACCAATGAAATACTATAAAGACCCCTCTGCAAGAAATCTATCCGCTCTTTAATTATTAAAATTGACACACATGCACACAAACCATGCCAATCAAAATCAAAAAGACACGCTTTAAACCCTGAGGCTGAGCAGACTTTTGCTTGTGACAAAGTATTTTACTTTTAACAAAACACAGTATTTATAGATGTATGTTATTTATTTTCTGCTATTTTAATGTACTCAAAACAAAAGTGTGTTGTCATTTTTGGTTCTTAAAGTTTACATTTTAGCAAATAGATTTGCACATTTAGGCAAAACATGCTGTTCGGTTAATTACATATTGGTAGAAAAGAGGAAAAAAAGACTCTGCTTTGATATTTTTGATCCTTAAAGGAAATGTCTTAATGATAAAATAGTGACTCTTTGTGTTAAAGGCAGTATTATTCAAATCAAATGGCATTAAATGTGATTTGTAAGGCCACGTTGTAGGGTACAGGAATAGACTTTCCATCTTTGGATTTTAAGACTGTTAACTTTTAAGCCTGAAAGAAATGCAGAAAGGTTGGACATGTATAAGATTATTCCCTCAGTGTTGAAAGCATTGTACTTCTAAATCCATAAGTAATGTACTTAGTTACAGCCTTTTACTTCACTATAACACTCATCTCTTGAAATACTGATTTAACTCATGCAGAGCAAGACTACTCTGACCAATCAGGGAAATGAACCATCTACATATGCTCAGAACAGCAGCCTGTTTCAATGCTGTCTTAAGAGAAGTGCCTTGTGTATTAAATTTTGTAAGAACACGTTGATGTAAATGTTCATTTACCTCAAATGTTTACAAAACTGTTACTAAATAAACTTTTTGTACCATAAAAGATGGTCTGGAATGTTTGAGTAGCTTAAAGCAGCATTGCTGTACTGAATGACATTACTGCTTTCGAGCATAGAGCTCTGAATGCAAAGGCCACTACAAATCTACCGTCACATGGAGATAGAACATATCAGCTAACATTTCAGTGCATGCAATGTGTGAGATGAACCAAGCCAGAAGAGTCCAAAAAGCGCTCGGACCAGACAACCACACAGGTTGTGGAAGATATATGTGACCTTTTTCATTTTTCACAATTTGTCATACAGAAACAATGGTCCTGAGCAACATTCTTATATGACAGAAAACAAGACGGTTTCTCATATTATTGGATCTGTTTTTATAATTGTCTTTTTATGTGGACTACAGTCCATCAAAGAACAAAAAAGAGGAAACAACATCTATATTCTATGAATATGCAAACTTACAGAGAATTACTAAGTTTCTCCATTAAACATGGTATGGTTATCATAAAGACAGTACCTTGTAAAAAAAAATGTCTCTCACCTGTAGTTCTAGCACTCTAGCAGTATCTCACCTAAAGAAATAGCATTCATCACACCAACCTCCAGAGTTAACGCCATCCTACGCATTAGACACAAAAACAAACAAACAAAGCCATAAATGAGTGGTAACTAGTTACATTTACTTATTTGTATAAACTCAAGTAAAAACTGTAAGCAAAAATATGACAGTTACTATACTTTTACTATACACTACTGACACTCTGTGTCATTAATCACAGATACTAGTTTCTTATTTTGGGTTTAATTTCATTGTATGATTTTTGAGTTCTGACTTTTTTAAGCTTCAGCGTTTAATTGTAGACCAATTGTGGATTAAAGAGAGAAGTACAATAAACTTTTGATGCTGGATGGACTAAAATGTTCTACTTTAGTTCTAGTACTTTGTTGTTTCATGGAAAGGTCATTATTTCACTTTGTATTTGAGTAAAAATGGAAAACGCTTTGAAATCTAATCCTAGCCTTAACCATTTTAGTCATCAAGCTTACAAAAAAAGGGGTCAAATGGACAAATTCTTTGTAGAATCATGTATTGCAAATGTTCAATATGAGTTAAAGGTCTTGTTGTGGAACAGTAAATCCAAGAGTGTTGGACTGGGCACAGTCCAGATAGCAGTTAGCAGCTAAAAGACTTAGCCACGTCAAATCAGCATGAGTAACTCACGACTCTTAGCTGTGTTTCATGTGGCCTGTGTCTAGACATCTAGGAAGAGACAAGGGTGTTGGTTTATTTTTGGAGGGAGGGATTAGGAGAACAATGTCCATGTTAAACAGGCCAACTTCCTGTCATAGTTACACATGTTTGTGCTCCTGACGGCTCTTCGTGTTTTGAATTCCAGCATTTTGAACAACAAATAAGAGAACATAGAATAAAGGAAAAGTAGGGAGGCAAGGAAGACGGAAAAGAGGCATCACTGAAACAAAAGAGGTCACTGTGCAAGAGCTCAGAGGGGACGTGTGAATGGTGGGGAATGAGGAGCTGAGCTGTGGAGAGGAGATGATAGGTACAGGGTGTTGGATCCACTAGGCGCAGTGTGTCATGAGATGGCCTGTCCACTCTCAGCAGGCTCCAGCGTTAGCTGTGAATGGCAGGGTCTGTGTGGGGGCCCAGCAGCACCAGCAAGGAAAACAAACAGGCAGTTATTTATAGCCTTTAATCACCCAGCAAATTCACTCTGGCCCCTGAATACCTCTGTCTTCCAGTGTTTAGTCCAGGGGAGCCTTTTGAAACTGTACTGATCAAATGTGTATCTGCAGTCACTGACCAATTCAACTGAAACATGAACAAGCCAGTGCAGTTAAAACCTGTTATTTATGCAAAACCATTCATGGTCTAATGATTATTGTGTTTTACAAGGAGAACTGGTTAACATTCTATGTAGGTTTTAAAAAAAAGCACAGATCAAAGCCCCTGGCAGGTGTACACTGTAGTAAAAGGTTAATCTGTGAAGAAATAGTGCATGTGTTTACCACAGGTCCAGGACATCTTCACTGAGGCGTGGCAAACCAGGGCAGCCAGAGTCTATGAAGGGAAGAGTGAATGAAACGGATGTGCACTACAGTGACCCCAGTAGGTTTCGTGGACATCATTCAGTCATGGTCATACTGTTTCTCTGGATTCCCATTAAAACATGCTGAATTAATAAAGCATGTTTCAGTTTAAACTGACACCAGAGTTCACAGTGTCTTGTGAGACTGGGTCAGTGGTGAAGGCACAGAGTGAATTTGTCTGTCCAAACATCTCAAATAAACCTACAACGTTTTACCCTTGGACTAGAATTACATAAGGTTTATAACTCTGAAAAGCACGTCCTCTTGTCTTTTATAAACATAGAGCAAATAATTAAATACTTCTGTGATACATCTCACTCTAGATAATCTGACCCACATGGATATACCAGAACTGCCAAAAAGGCGTCCATATGTGTGTTGAAACTTGAAAGAAGGGGAGAAATGCAGTTGTCATCCATTCTGGACCCCCTCTGTGCTGTGCAGCTGGACACACCCTCCCCCTCCCTCACTCATCTCCCTGTTGTTTTATAATTAAATGGTGACATTAGTTCATATCATGTGATTCTGCAGGGATTCATCAGACATTAGAGAGCCTAATCGCCACCTATAGTCTGCCCCCCGCCTCTGCCACGGCTCTATCCCAGATGACCCTGCTGAGGGCAGCACTTTCTTTATGTGGCCTGAAAGGCCTGGGGATTGAGCCCAAACAAAAAAAAAAACCACGAGGGTGAAAAAATGTTTTTACGTCCACCCGCCCCTCTCGCTAGGCCGGCTGTGTGTGCACTCAGGCTCATTTTAACTTTAGATCAATGGGACAAGTTATTGGAGTCTGGCCAACTTTAACAGATCGAAAAGAAAGAAAAAAGCTGCCTCTTCAAAAATAAAGGGGGGGCGTGGGGGGTTGTCATACTTGCACAAATGCTCATAAAACAGCCTGTTATTTCTCCCTCCCCTAGTGAAAAATTTTCTACTGTTAGCTTTAAGCAGAGTATTCCTCCCTTGACATTAAGGCAAACAAAACACATACACTGGTAACACACCATGAGGCTCTCGGGTCCCCAGGTGCTCTAATAGTGTCAGATAGAAGATAAACACAGCAGCCACAGTCCAGCACTCCACAGCCCACCCATCGTGAGAATAACGGGCAGTTATCATAAGCCAGACAAGTAGGCATAAATATCAATGAATTTTATACCGCTATCCCATCCCAGTCCCACCCCTGAATGATCGCTGTGTCCAAATCCACACTTAGCAAAAAGCGCCCCCTATGGACACCTCATGCCAGAGAGATTAACTGGTTCGTTTCTGCCTTAATGTAGACGGACAATTATTTAAAATGTCTACCAGCACTGTACACTACAATGTAGGAAGAAAATAACCACAATCTTACAGTGTTCAGCTTACAGTGCTGGCCATATGCAGACGCTGACAGTCTCACCTGCAATGTCTTTTTACCACAACACACTGGATTTAAAATAAAACAGTGAGGTCAAAAGTCCTTTTATTTTATATCAGCTTCATAATTGATTGAATGCTATTACTATCTCACTTTAGTGGACAAAAAATAAGTCTGCTCATTCGTTTTCTGACTAGTTGTCATTGCACCATTTAGTGGGACGGTTTGTCTCAAACATAGCACAGTGTGTGAACATCACGAAATTCTTCCTCTGCATTCAATCCATTCACCAAGTGAAGCAGCGGGCAGCTAGGAAAACAACACCCAGGAAACCACGTGGGGGATGGTATCTTGTTCAAGTGTACCTTAGAGGTGCCGCTAGCAATTGTGGGATTAGCAATTGTGGTTTTCGAACTCCCACCACTTGGCCAGATTATGAACATACAATTTAGACCTGGTTTTAAATGTGATATTGACATCTGGATATAGCTGCTGTTGCCTTTCCACATGGGGACTCAATATGGCTTATTGCCAGGGAATCGGGCATAAACATGGGTAAACTTTCCTAAAACTAATCTATTTGGTTTGCTGTTAAGATGCAAGAATGCACCTGTCAGCTTTAAAATAGAAAACGACATAATCACAGCAAGGGTGGCGGATTAACAAACAAAAAACCCCACTTTCAATCAAAAGGCAAGACGTGCAACAGACTACCATACAAAGCATACACTAACATGTTCCAGGTGGGTTTGAACAAGGTGTAAAAAATGAGAATTGGATTTGTACCAGAGGGGATGAGGGGAGTCTTGAACTTCAGTGATTAAGTACTGAACATCAGGAATGTTGTCCAACTACTTGGGAGACCCAAAACAAGGGAACCGTTTATAAAATGGGAGAAATATAGCGCACCCATAACATCCTAAATAAAGCACACGTTGCGAACATCACCGTTACGGTTTATATTTAAAATTCATCGTCTTCTAACAAAGTGTACTGTACATTACCGAAACAAGTGATCGTTTTGGTGTAATTGACCAAGCTTCTGATCATTGCAGTCTGTAGTCAGCATCCAGATGTCAGACATTCGTGTCCGTCTTCTACATCAAGAGGCAAACTTTAGTCGGGCTGACGTAAAGGCTATGGCCAGGCCAAATCAGGAACCGATAGACTGGAGCTTACCATTTGAGGAGTTTTTGGATGAGTTTTCATTCAGCAAATGGCATCAGAGGATTTCAACAACTTGTAAAGGTGACTCCCATATCCTTTTAGCATAGGAATGAGCTCTGTCAAGTCATTCACACCACCACAAGGTCACATACCAGCACCAGCACTTTCACAGCTCATACTCCTTTTACCTCACACACTTCAGCAGACCATGATCTATAAATAAACCAATACATATTGCAGCTTGTATGTAAACCAAAGAACTGAGGTACCAAGAGTCTGGCTAATGCCAAATACTGGAGGGGAAAAAAGGAATAAACCCAAAAAGTGGGCTTTGCAAGATAAAGAAATTAGCTTTGTATTTATTGGTACAAAAAGACAAATAAGGTAAACAAACAAACAAACCAAAAAAACCAAAACATTTGTCATAAATAAAGCTTCTCCTACCCTCCATAATCTCAGTTAAGATACTATTCTCAGGTCAGACTGTCCTTACATTGCAACCACACAATTCCTTGTAATTTCAAATTCTGAAGTAATAATGAACAATGTCAAATGTTTGCCGTGTCCTTCCATAAACAAATTGTGAGTTTATAATCAACACCACATTTTGTGCTACGTTTCTTTCAAATGAAGTAAAGAAGAGGCCAATTGTCAAAAAAGTGGGCTGGGCAGGGAAATAATAAAAAAAAACCACTGAACAAAAATAACGGTCTTGATAACTGAGCGCCAAAATAGCTTAACACTAGGAATTTTAATACCAATAAAAAAAACCCTGCATCATACAAGCCTGCTCTGCAAACCACCCAACACTCAAACTCCAAAAGACTGAGGCGGGAGACAGAGACAGGGACACGGATGGACTATCCAGAGGCTGCAGCAGGTTTTAATGCTCTTCAAGAATGTGAGAAATGGCACAGCTTCCACACACGCGCACACAAACAGTCCCATCATAAAAAGGACTCTGACACATTCACAAACTGCAATAAATAAATATTTTATCTTAAGAAGGCTTTCTTGGGTTTGTGTTGAGGATGATTTTTTTGTTTGTTTATTTATAGTATTTCAGTTTGTTTTTGAACGCGCACACACACACACACACACACACACACACTGCCCCTCTCTCTAACCCACTACTTTCAGAAATATTTACAGACCACAGCAGCCCAATCTGGGCATCGTAGGTAATGCTACATCACATACACGCAATTCCTAACAAATAAAAACGAAAGGAAAAAAGCAGCAGTCTGTGGGTCGCTTTTTGTGTAAAGCACCACTTTCATTGTCCTTGGACTTCTGGAACCACTGATGTATAAATCAGCATTAAGCCTTAAACCATTCAAGTCCTGTTGTACAGTATACTCCTTGCTTATAGCTGTACTGGGATCAATGTGTTTAAAGGGACAGTGAATTATTTAATGCAGAGGGTGCTATTGTGGCACACGAGTCCTCAGTTCATCTGTCCTTAAATGCCTTCCTCCTCACGGCTGCGCTCTCTGTAGATGTCTTTCACTAGAAGAACTTGAGTTAAGAGGCTCTCCAGGACACGCTTTTCTAGAGGAGTTGAGCTGAACCACAATGAACTCTCTGATGTGCAGGCGACGTCTGGCTTCACGTAGAAAAAATCTGTCCTCTGCCTCACAGACTCAGGGCTGAAGAAGAAAGCAGCGACAAATTCACTGTTTAATGACACGCTCAACCAATTAAGAATATATTCAACAATTCATCATCATAATGACAAATATGTAATTTTTAATGCTCAGAAGTACCTCAGAATAATTACTTTCTCTAAAGCGAACTATAAAGACCATACAATATTTTCTGGAGCATGTGCAAGAATTGGTTTCAGGCAACTCACCACTTAGACAGATATAACTCATACAAGCGGCATTCGCATTTCTTAACAGGACAATGAGTGGAGCCTCCTGAACTATCATCCAGCTCAAAGTTTGAATCGCTACCCTCTTTACGTCTCCCTTTACTTCCTGTTGGTTCTGTTCTCGTACACAGAAAAAAGGGAGATAGAGAGAGAGAATGAGTTCTCGGTTATGTTAACTTCAGCCCATGTAACTTGAAAGCCGACTGGATAAGACAGAACGTACCATGCTGATCCTCTGAGATGGAAGGGATGCGTATACAGACTGTGGTCTCGTGGTTGTGTGGTTTGGAAGTGCTGGGGCCATACACATTGCCAAAAGAGAGGCGCAAATGCTGCTCGACAGTGCGCAAGCCAAAGTATTTAGTGTTGAGATAGACAAGTGATCGGAGAAGAACGGAAGGCGAGTGCTCTCCGAGCTGCCTGCTGTTCCACAGACACAACTCCTCTACACGACCCCAGAGAGAACCTAAATCCAATAAGAAATATATAACAATTACTTTTAGCACATAGGGCAGACAAAGTTTTCCTTTTTCTTGTTAGATAATGACATTGAAATAAGTGACAGACATAAAATTACTTAAATGGCCAAGTACAGTTTGAAAATGTCCTCATAATTTGATTGCATAATCACTTTTTGTTCAGGATGTGAACAGCAATAATTATAATCATTGGACACTTTCACAGAAAAGCAGCAACTGTAACCTTACAGCAGTCAAAACAGAATAACTTTACCATCAGGAAGAACACTGGGTTGCCAGTCTTTCAGAACCTTGTTAAGCTCATCCCCAAACATTTCGTAACAGGAGTCATTGAAGAGATCATCTGTTCTTCCTTTGTCCTGAAAATGCTTCAATACATACAGCATGAGGTGAGAAGAGGTATCAACACCACTAAGAAAACACAGATGATGACATAGAATGAACAGTTAATGTAATTAAGTCTTGGAGCGTCTTTACTCTCATCTCATCTGTCCCTTTTCTGTCTGCTCCTCTGGCTCTCCCTTTAGTGTCAGCTTGCTGAGAACTGAAGGAGTCCCCTTTATAGGAGCGTCCACTTCACACTAGTAGTCTGGAGCTAGACTTCGGTCAAAGCAGTCATTAAATGCCAGTGATAAAGGACAGACTAGCAGCACATGACTTAAAATGCAAGTCTATGCACTTCTGGAGTACCACATGTATTCCCAAGCCTGCCTAAATATGACTGAAAGCCAAAGAACAATTGTACAGGAAATCTCTATATAATACTATATTCTATACTTATAAAAGGAGGAAAATCCATGGCAGCGAAAGACAGTGGTGTGCCACTCACACAAAATGGATATAGACATGAAGTCTTACATGGCTTGACTAACCTTCTGGATGCTGAGGCAAAGGAAGAGAATGCTGTCCGGAGCATAGCGTTCCCCGTTGGGTCGACGAACTTCTTTGACAAAAGAAGCCAAAGCCTCATTCAACTCTGCTGAGCTCAGAGAGAGGAGGTTGCCTTTCAAGCATGCTGGAGTCACTGCGCAGACATGCAAAAAGAACTGAATATATTTGCTATACATTTATGCTGAATGGAAACAAAACCAAAACAAAACTGAAAGGTAGAGATTTTACATCCAAACACATTCAGACACACCTTCTAATTCTAATTCGTTAAGATGCTTCCACTACTAATAGAATGGGCTTTGTTCGAGCAGTCACAGACGAGTCGAAGGCCAGCGTGCTCAATGTCGAGCATCGTCCAGGGAAACGGTTCTCAAGCCTGTCTGCAGGTAAACCTATATGGTTCAGGTATTTGTTTCATCCCTAATATGTTGCAAGTTGGACAAACAGCCTTGACTTTCTTGGACTCTCTGAGAGCTAGAGGGGTATAAGGTCAAGAACTGTTAGGCTGTGTAGAAGTGAATCTGCTTTCTTTGGACTGATGAAGCCCCATTCTATATCTTTTGGATAAGTTGGAGTGGTGTTTGTGAATCCGACCCTAGTATCTAACCTCACTAACGCTCATGATTGAATGCAATGAAATCATCACAGCAACATTCCAATCTAGTGTAAAGTACGCCCAGAAGAGGAAATGTGGGACAAACTCTTTATTAATACCCTTGATTTCAGAAGAAAGACTGGGTTAGAAGGTGTGTATGAACTTTTGGACGTGGCATACTTGCACATTAACATAATTATACTACAATGTGTAGAACTCTCTACTACAATGTGTAGAATACTGCACTAATATATTAATCAATCAGGAAATAAATCTATAAAAAGCTCATAGACTGCTATGCAAATTCACTGATCTAAACTAAAATGTGTGTCCTCATAACTTAATATGGTCAGCAATGCTTGCTCAGAATGTGAACAGCAGTTAAGTTATAATCATTGGACACATATGTTGTATTTAAGAAAACATCCTCACACTACAGGATACTATTCAAACAATTCTCAAACAAAAAAAAAAAGAGAAAAAGTTTGTTGTAGGAAATATCTTGATTTGTTGAAGGTGTTCACCTTGTTTTAGGACATCTTTTTCTTTCTGATCTGTGGACTGTGAAGCTGTGGACCACCTCCTCCAGGCATTAAGGCCATACCTAGAAGTGAGTGGGAAGGAGCCATCTGCTGCAGTGGGATCCACTGATGGTGAGGAGGAGGAGGTTAGAGTGGACTCCTCTTCTACAGCCTGTCTCTTGTTGCCCTAAGTTATTAACATGTGAAAATCAAAAAGGTATAGTTAATGGGATCCAGGATGAAACGCACATTCAACACACCTGTGTAAATATGTCTGAGACTTTGACATTTTACAGTAACTGGGTTTAAAATCCCTACCTAACGTCCTCATACAGAACCTCAGCAATCACTTCACGTCAGAATGTGAACAGCATGGTGTTTATAATCACTGGACAGAATATAGGGTAGATAAAAATGATCACGGCATGCTTTGAGTACCCTTCTCCTGGTTCTGGGCCGGGGGGTCTCCTCTCTCTCCTCAGCGAGGACAGGGGGTAGTGTGAAGCCCATCTCTGCATCTAGTCCCTCCAGAACAGGTACAGGCTCTGAGGCTGAGGAGACACGTTTGGGAGTTAAAAGTTTTTACTGTCTTACTCAACACATCCATTGAGCTATAATTGCCCAGAATTTACTCAATAGATATTAATTATTACGTAACAGTTTTAACAAAGAAACATTATGAAATGCACCCGCATGCATTTACATACACCTTCTCTGCCTGACTGAGAAGGGGACATGAGGAAATTAACCAAATAATCACTAGAACTCCAAAGTTACCTGAATACTATGCATCAGAATTTAACATTCAATATCGGAAAGAATAAATTCAACACATGAAACCTAAATGGAATGGAAACAGTGAGCTAATTCAGCAGTAATCCTTCATAACCAAACCAGTTTTCAATCTTTGCTATTTTAAGGGTTATGGGCCTAGCTAGGAAAACATAAAATGAGAATGTTACACAACTGACATTTGGATTACATATGGTCTATGTTTAAACAATTCACTGTGAAGCTCTGTACCTAGAGGAAAGTCATTTTCCAAGTCCAGGTCTGGTTCATATTTATCTTCCTCATCTTCCTCTTCTTCTTCCGAACCACTACCATTACTTTCGCTCTTTACCCTCGCTCTTTTCACTGCAACACTCTTCTTTTCACATTTGATATCTAAGAGGAAAACAAGTCAACAGTAACATTTCATTCCAGGAACCTTTATTGCCCTTGAATTTTGGATCAAAAACTTGAGGAAACTGTATTAATATGATTTGCCCATTAGCTCAATGTTGAAAGGTAAAGCAATTAAAAAAAAATGACAATGTATATTTCAGTGCACTTAAATGTTTACATTACACAACTGGGCAGACCCCAGAACTAGAGCCAAGTATCACTGATCTAGGTTTAGGAACTGAGCAAAAAGATGTGACTAGCTTCTACAATTCAAGTTAAAGCAGCTTTTTGCCACTGATATACAGTACAGGCCAAAAGTTTGGACACACTTTCTCCTCCAATGTGTTTTTCTTTATTTCCCTGACTATTTACATTGTAGGCATCAAAACTATGAATGCACACATGTGGAGTTATGTACTTAACAAAAAAGATGAAATAACTGAAAACATGTTTTATATTCTAGTTTCTTTAAAATAGCCACCCTTTGCTCTGATTACTGC
>JBBJLR010000002.1:10960524-10976971 GCA_037577145.1 Brachypetersius gabonensis | reverse complement strand
TGATGCCTTCAGTGAGAATCTACGATGTAAATAGTGGAAATAAAGAAAACACATTGAATGAGAAGGTGTGTCCAAACCTTTGGCCTGTACTGTACATTTAGGTTAAATAAACTGAAAATTAATGTTTCCTCTGTTAGAAATAAGCTCCATTAAGATACACAAATTCTAATCTACTTTTTAAAACATTTTAGAATGAGTAAAATATCACCAACACTCTCAAAAGCACAGATGTGTGAAATTTTCCGTTATTTACTTAGCCAAAAGCCTGCAAATCAAATACAGTAAATGGCATCAAAAAGGAGATTCGCACCAGTGCAGTCAGGTTTCTTCTCATCCTCTGCTATTATTTCAGCCATAGCCAGTAAGTCAAGTTCCCGAGGAACAGTGGGGACCTTAGCTTTGAGTTCATCGATAGTCTTCACAATCTGCTCAGCATTCTGTAGCGTGGTGGGCAACAAAACTGGCACAGGCACCTGAGAACAACACAGGGATGGGCCAGTCCATCTTCTATTCAACCGTCATTAACATTGCACTTCATGACCAACAAAACACCTTTTGTTCCCATATAGATGTACAGCAACTAAAATAACACTCAAGTGACAGGCGTAATCCTTACCTGACAGGACTATTGCCGTTATTGCAAGGGCAATTATTAGAGAAGAAATTAAATTAAAATGAAACATTTTTGGTCTTTGAAACAGCACTTCCTGTCTGTTCAAAATGAACCCTCATTACATCATACAAAATAATTCATTTCACCAGCAGAGGGAGACTCCCCAAGAAAGAAACTCTTACCGGTATAGGTATTGCAACAGGTGTGGGTGTAGCTTGAGCATAAAGGTTCATGGGTACTGGGACATATACAGGAACAGGTATTGGTACAGGGACATACTCCTTCACCAAACCATCCAAGCCTTCCTCTTCTGTGGACACACAATGTTTTACTAGTTTGTTAATCTGTGTGCACCATTAATATGTTACAAGTCACTGATGTCAAACACATGGCTATGCATGTTTCACACAGTAAGAAGCGCTCTACCTGTCTGCAGCAACTTGCTCTGCATGTGAGGTTTGCAGTAGGTGGCCTTGGTCAAAGTGAGGGGTTTACAGAGTACAGCTTTGTTCTTTACATCCTTGAGAATCCCTCCTCCAGCATATGACACAGGCCCCTGATTAATCAACTGCATGGAAAAGAGAATAAGACAGGTCCTTACAACAAAGAAAGTAAAACAAATAAAAGGTTTTTGATCTTGATAAGTATTTGTTTTTCCTGTAATAACAAACCACAAAAACAAAATTGAGTAAAAACAGGAGAATTTATGACCACTCACTGTAAGCTTAGGACTCTGTCCTCCAAGTCCTATTAAAAAAAAAAAAAAATTAAATTAAATAAATAAATAAAAATCATAACACAGTACAGTATAATATCCAAAAGGAATGCTGCCCACATTTGACTTTCTAAGGATTGGAGGTTACCTAAAACTGTGTTTTCAGGACCTTTCTGTGTTGCCATGTTGGGCTGATTTTGTTGACAGTAGAAGCGTAGGAGACACTGTTGATCACAGAATTGCTTCATCTCTGCTCTCCACTGCACAGACTCTGTTAGGTTCCCCTGCACCTTACAGCAGTCGCAGCGTGCCGCCTAGTGGAAAAACAAGACAAGTACAGTTGTACAGTTTTATGTGAGCTTGTGTCACTTGCAGCATAAAAAATCCTTATTTAGAAACTATGATAAATTATTTTTGACAATTCTTTTTCTGATGGATGTCCAAAAAACACAGGAGGCAGGGTTTTTACCTCATGGTTATGTGTCCTCATATAATAAAAGGTGTCAACACCATGGTTCAGAATGTGAACAGCAAATAGTTTATAATCATCGGACACTCTAAAAATCTCAAATGCATTGTTACTACTGTGGAAAAAATAAATTAAAAAAATAAGAACTGCAGACCTTGTAGTACCAGTCGTGAAACTTTTTTGAACAAGACTCGCTGCAGAAGTCTCTGCTGACCCCATCAAACAGTTTGGTGATCGATTTCTTGCACATCTGAGTGCAGTGGTTGCAGGTAACACACTTTAGGCCCAGACGGCGTATAAAGTCCTGCTTAAACAGCAGCTTGCAACCTGTGCAAAGAAGGCAGTGGGCAAGTGGGGTTAGGCCATAAATCCAGAAACTTCAGCTTATCAACTGGTCACCAGACCATTTAGTCACTGTTGTTGGTTTTCATCCTACAACAAATAATAAAACTGTTGTCTTACAAACTTGACATAAAATAATAGCTCACATCCACAACAAATACTGAATGTCCTACTTTCTTAAACAGTAGTGGAGTTGAATGAAAAATGGAAAAAGTACCTTCGCTACAGAAGGGTCTTTTGACTCCTGAGAATTTCACAGTCTCATGAAGAGTCTTCTCCTCCTGGCAAAACTCACAGAGGGTGACAATACAATGGAGTTTCTTATAATCCTCACAACATGTCTTACTGCAGAACTGGTACACTTTATCCTGAAAAGAATGGATACAGTCATATCTGAACCCAATTTTATGAGCGAGTTCACTATTAGAGACATTTAGATTGCGCGTTGTTCTTAAGTCCTCACCTCCCACTCCAAAATCTCTGGCTTTAGACTGAAACAGCCTCTGCAGTAGTTGCATTTTAGTTGGATGTTGCTGGAATCTGAGGCAGGAAGCTGACCATTGGCTGATGCTTGAATAGTGGCACTCTAAAACAGAATGGATATTGGAAAAGTTCACAATATACTAATGTGAATGGAACCATTTTGGCGCAGGTTCAATGCAAAGAAGTTTAAAAGTAAGTTTATATACAAAGACGTAACTAAATTCTCAGTTATATATACAGGGATGTGGAACCTAAGGTACCTGGAACTTTGTGACACACTGGGAGCTGCAGAAATTTAAGACTCTTCCCTCAGGCAGTGTTGCCTGATACTGAGGTAATGCATTTCTCTTACAGAAGTGACAGGAGGGTTCAGCAACTACAACGGAGGTAAAAAGTCAACATAGGCCAAAAAATAGTCTCAAATAGCACAAGCTACTGTGTTTAGGTCATGTACTGAAAGTGAGTCAGTGTAGCTGTTTTAGGATGTCTCCTATTTTAGCAATGACAAGAATATCATTTGTAATATTTTTAGAAAATAATACAAGACTTCATTCTTTTTAATGTTCTTTTCAACATTTATCTTTGTTTAAGATTTAGACTGGACCAATCTTTAGATCGGCAACAAATGATCTCCAGACACAGACTGTGTCCGAAACCACGCACTACATCAGTGCACTGAGGTTTAGTGCGTAGCGCGCACTGCCTTCTGTAGTGCACACTGCTGCGGGTCAGTGCTGTCCTAAACGGAACACTAACGTTTTGTACTTAGCGGAAGTGACGGACTAACATTCGCTCGCGATTCTCCAGCCGCCAAAATATCTGCCGATTTTACCACAGTGTACATCAGTAAAATAATTTTATTAACGTTACTTACATTTATACAAACCAGCTGCCTCTGCTTGGGCTTGTATTTCACTGTTTGCCGCCATTATCTAATTCAAAAACACGTTGAAAGTCCCGCCCCCTCCGCTACGTGGTCAAAATGGCGTCCGTTTAGTGCAAAGTGTGCATCGTTCTGCACTGCGTTTTCTGGCCGATTTCAGTGCACCATCCGGGTGCACTGAATTGATCTTGGTTTTCAGTGTGAACGCACTACGCACTAAAATCACGCACTAAAAGTGCGCAAGTGATTTCGGACACAGCAACAGTTTATTATTACCGGTATTCTAAATTTAATAGTCAGGACAACTCAACTGAGACCAATGTCCCATTCACAGTGAGGAATGAACACCACATAAAATACATACAGATATAATTAAAACTTTAAAAGGATCAGGACAAATAGCAAAATGATCTATGATCATTATCTTTATTTACTAAACATGTTATATGCCCTAAAAAGCACATTTCATAAATTCAAATGTATACAGTATATTCAACATTTGTTAAAATGATGACTAATATAATTTATTCATGTATTTAAATAAAGCCCTAAAGAATTTTATCTTCACTAAATTCTATAATAAAGCCAGTCCAACATCACTTTAGAACACCTAATTTAGAAAGGCTGGGGACTAATACATTAGCAGATTTTAGGGTAGAACACTTGCTTCTGTTAATATAGACATAGCTATATTTGCCTTACTAAAGGGTATCTCATTTTATATATCAAAAATTACTTCATACTGACGTATATACCCACAAAAAAAACAATATACACACAAAAAGGTACTTACAAAACACAGACTTATAATGCATCCTAAATGTAACAAAATCCAGTGACAGGGATTTTGTTACATTTACTGATCAGAGATAAAAGCAGAGCAGCTATGTCTTGCATCAGTACTTACTCTGTGCAACGGCAGCAATTTTGGTTTTAGTCAAACAGGCTGTAGAACAATAAGGCTCCATGACTCCATTGGGTCCAATGCCATGGGTGACATCAAACGACCTGCACATCACCTTACATCCAGTACACTGAGTCATCTTTCCATGCATCTATTTTAAAAACAAACAACTCATGTTAGGAATTCAAACATATAGAATTGGGTCTTAAACCCTTTTTAAAAAAAAAAAAAGTCATCATATACATACACACACAGCCAATCAGCCATTACATGTTTGGTGACTAGAGCTGTGAGGCTACTGTAACAGCAAAAGTTTTAAGTAATTACAAAATCGTAAAATTGATTTTAGGAAGTAAAAAAGGGAAAAACAATCAAACAAATCAACCACGTTTGCATGTGGAATAGTTGACAGCTGTGATGTGAAAAAAAGCTACTGAGCTGTTTGAAAACAGTAAATCTACAAAGTTAAAGGTGACCAAGTCACTCAACTGACTGTACAACATGCAGTCTCTTTCATGAACCTATTTATAGACACTGGGGAATGAAAGTGACAAGTTTACTTAGACACTAGTTACATTTAGATCCATTTTGAATATTCAGTGCTGCTATAGAGTGCCACTAGCACGCCTGGTCAAAGATATGAATTTACATGTCAGAGTTAAAAGTTTTTGCAATGTGAAGTTTGCAGTTTGAAACTGCCCATCATGGTGGCTTCCACTAAAGAAAATGTAACTGCGCTCACAAAACTGTATGATATGGATGATCTGAATTCCATATTCCAGAAGCAATAATAAAAATAATACAAATATTTTATACTAAAAATACGTTTTACAATGTACATTCATGTTTCAGATTTGTGAGAAACTGGATTTTCAATATTTACAATGAAACAAGCCTGAATGACACCCTTCGAGGAACACAATAAACCAGCAATGACACTACCAAACTTTTAGGGGACTACCAAACATTTTAGGGGACTCTCTTACCTGCTTGTAGTCCCTGACACAGTTCTGACAGCAGAACCGCTTCTGCTGCCCATCAACAAGTAAGAAGTGATTTGCAGTGGCACGGCTGGGAAGGTAGTTCCCACACTGCTCACAGCAGTTCATGATCAGCCCATTAGCCATACGATAACGGTTAAAGCAGGCATCACTACAGATCTTATGGGTGACATTCTTGAAGCTAACCTCATGCCGAATCTGAAGATGATTTAAATGAGACAAAGTTGTTCATACACACAATATACAAATGCAGGGCCACAGAACAATGAGCATTATGTAATATTGCTCAAGTGCACATGAAGAGATTTAGAGGTTTTAAAGGAATAAACATTTTGTATAATTAACACTATGAACAGCAAAAAGGCAATTCATAGAGGATGTACAACAATGTCTAAATGTCATCCTGATAGATGGGAGAAAAAACATCAAATCAAAATTGCTAAGACCTGCTGCACATCTGACCTCCGTGAGTTTTCCACAGACTGTGCACTTGGTTTTGAGAGCGTTCTTCGGCGGATTCTGCTTGTTCTCGTATGCAGCCAGGCAGCCGGTACTGCAAAATTCCTGAAATGATTCACTTGAGTCCACCTGAGCCACAATTGTTCCTTTCATACTAGTAATGTCTCTGTTAAATAATAAAAAAAGTTATTTGTATCACAGTAGTCACTTTAGGAAATTCACCTAAACACCAACTTTCTCATTACAGCTCTTACTTTTTGCACATGGTACAGCTCTTTTTGGGCGTGGGCTTGTGGGAGAATGCAGAAAGGCAAGTGGTGGAGCAGAAAAGGTGGGAGGAGCCTTTGCGCTGATAGGCTGTCTGGCCTTTCTTTAGAGGTTTCTTACAGTTGGCGCAGGTGACCTTCATAGTGCGTGTGGGTTGTTGGGACCCTGAGGAGGACTGACCAGGAGGTTTTGGAAGAGAAGCTGCAGGAGAGGGAGAGTCCACCCCTGGCTGTTTTTGATTGCGGGGAAAAGACGCTGACTGAGAGATCCAGGAATCTAAGAAAACAAAGATTTTTTTTTTTCATTTTCAAGCAGACGCAACTCTCTCAAGACATGTCGCAGTAAACTGACTTTACAGAAGTACATTCTAATGGGGTGTAATAATGATGGTGAGAAAGACTAAACTGAAAATTAAAACAAAAGCAAATAAAATAAATTGTTGAATTAGATTTACTGTCAATTTCAGCTTGACATTTGCTCAAAGTTACTAGCTAAAGGAGACAGTATGAATATTCCCAGGACATGACCTCAACTAATCTTTCATTATATCTACTAAACCCTATTCTGATAAATATTTTTGAATAGATATTAAAAGATTATAACGGTTCAACACTTTATTGTAATTCTGAAAAATGAACAACGAAACGGTGACAAAGCCACAAAAATACACAGATCAGCCACAACGTTAAAACCACTGACAGTTGAAGTGAATAATCCTGATTATCTGGTTGCAATGGCACCCATCAAGAGGTGGAATATATTGGGCCCGTTGATGAGCACAAGGTGTGAAGGTTGAAGAGCCACTGCAGCACAAATGGGTGAAAAGTTAACGCTGTGATGATAAAAAAAACTGTCAGAAAACACACCGCATGGGGCTGTGTGTGGTCAGAGTTTATATGCTGATAACAGTCCACTGCCGAAAGCACCCAAAACTGGCAGGTGAGCCTCTGAACTGGACCATGGAGCAATCACGGGAAGGGCCAGGTATGTGTAGATCGCTTACCTGGGAAAAGAATGCACCAGGATGCAATTTGACAAGGCAGCAAGCCAGCAGCACAACATTCTGGGTAATGTTCTGCTGGGAAACCTTGTGTCCTGGCATTCATGTGGATGTTATTTTGGTATGTACCTGTATCGAACTAAACATTGATGCAGATCCAGCACACTCGTTCAATGCAACTGTATTCCTTAATTACAGTGGTCTCCTTCAGCAGGATAATGCACCTGCAACATTACAAAACTGTTGGTTTAAGAAACATGTCAGAGACTTGCTGTCTAAATTCCCAGGATCTCAGTCTGTACAAGGACCTTTGGGATCTGCTGATCCATGTAGGGTCTATCTCACACTGTACAGTACTTAAAGGATCTGCTACTAACATCCTGGTGCCAGATAGCACAGCACACCTTCACAACACACCTTGTGTTGTTTTGGTAACATGAGGGGGAGCTACATAGTATTAGGTAGGTGGTTTTAAGGTAATGGCTGACTGGTGTATGCTTGTTATATTATCGCAGTCAAACCAATATTTTGGTTTAAATCCAGCGAGGGACCATCTTTACATGAAAACAACCATGAAAAACACCTTACAAAATAACATGCAAGCTAAAAAATATGACTTGTAAGGATTTGTAAACATTAAAAAAGAGAGGTAAATGAGTGTGACAGACAGAGGAACTACTAGCATGCATAAAGCAGAGACAGAATAAGATAAAAATATGCATTACCAGATCTCTGGTGGGTCTCAGTTTCCCCATTTTGAACCGGCTGGGCAGCTGAGCTAACACGTCCTGGGTTGAAAGTGGGTGAAGGTCTGCCAGTTGATCCTGGGCTCTGCTGGGCCTCTGGGTTCAGGCTGAATGCACTGCTGATCTGTAACCCGTTTTCTGCCGTCTCCACCTCCTCCATACCAGAACCTGTTTCATCATCCCCCTTCAACGATGTCACACTTGTAATCTTGAGGGTTAAATCCTCTTGGGCACACGGGGCAACAGGCGTTCCTGTTGATGTTGACATGGCAACCTCTGATGTCACTCCTAATGTGGTAACACTGGCAATTTTGATTTCCGAATCAGGCTCAGTGCTACTTAAGACACCCCTTGTCTGGTTGTCCACCAGTGAAGAAGAGGAAGATCCTCTGTGCTCAGAATCTTCCTCATCGTCTATGACAATGGGCTCACTCTGGCTTTTGAGCGCTGTAGTTACGGCTGCCGCAGAGGCAGCAGCAGCTGCAGAGGAGGGAGGAGTGGGCGCTTTGGAGGATGCTGTTGCTGTGGTAGCTGACTCCACACAGTCTGTGGTTTTGGCAGCAGCAAGGGCCTCGACAGGTGTGGGGGTAATGGAGGGGCTTGGGGGCTGCGTTCCTCCCCCTGAATGTGCAGGAGGCCCCTCTACTAACACAACATCATCATCATTATCCTCAGGAGCTTTGGGCAGGTCTGTTGTCATGGCACTAGCTCCACCTTGATGCTGCCCATCTGAGGATTGTTCTATGGAGGGTGTGGTTTCCATGGGCTCCTCCTCCTTGCTTAAGGCCTCCTCCACATCTGCCCTGGGCTCCTCTCCATCCATCACTTATGTAACCACCTGTTGGCACATAACAAAATGAGTAAAAAAAAAAACTGACAAGATTATTTTTATGCCAATACACAAACTCTTTCAAATAAAAGCACACACATTACTACTGACCATAAGGATAAATATAATCTATTCATTAATTTCCCTAATATAGTAACAGACACCTGATCCATACCTAGTAAGAAGCAAAGACTGGCAAATTTTTGCATAATAATCTTACTACTGCTAGAGTTTCACATTTTCTTCATAAACTGCTGTTCCATATTTTGATTACAACCACTGTTTTTACACATTTTTGGTCTTAAACATAATTTCTGCAACACAACAGCAATAATCCATCTTAGGTACTTGGCACCTGCGGTTATTGTGGTAATAAGAGTTTCAAGGGAAAGCCCTCAAAAGACTTTATAAAACACTGTGTTTACAATGAGAAATAAGTCCTAGGATTTGTATGATACAGAGAGGAAGCTGACCATCTGTACTGGTCTATGTGAAGCACAAGTGGGTGCAAGATTTGGAAGGCAGCAAAATTTCAAACGTTACTATGCATCACAAATCCTAACGCCTAAACTACATGATCAATATATTTAGTAAACCAAATTTAGATCTCTATGCAAAATCTGGACATACACTCTGCATGTACAAATTTAAACTATGCATACACCGTACAGTGAGAAAGCAAAACAAGATCATTTTCACATCTTTGCTTCCTTTCTTTGCTTCATAGCTCCTCCCACTGAGAGGGTGAGGAAAAGGAAAAAAACTCACACAAAAAAGGAGTGTAAACCTGTATCATGGATCTGTCACATATGCTGCAACACACAAAAACGTCCACACAGGATGTATCTCTATAACATTAAGCATATTTAAATATCTGATAAGTCAATTAAATTAAAAATTAAAAACTGTGGACATCAATTTCTGGGTCACGGGCAGAAAGACAGGAAAGAAAAGGACTCAAAGAAGCAACATCACCATTTTTTGATAAACATCTTGTTACAGACCACAATAACGAATTTGCAACATTTAATACAGTAGATTTATAAAACTTTAGGAGCTAGTGTGAAACCAAGTGGAGACAAATCAATGTAAAACATCTATTTTTAACATCTCCTAAACAATTAAATTGTTCAAACAACTTTAACTGTAATTAATGTCTCATTAATTACTCTAAACAATCACACATTACATTTTTGTCCATATGATACAGCTCTACTAGAGTAAGTGCAATACTGTCTTAATTTCAATAGAAATTATTTTTTTAATGCTATGCATATATATGCAATTCAGCTAAGTTTCTTAGCTTAGTTACACAGGAATAAGAAAACATATGCATCTATCAACTTTATAAGCACACATCTTATAAGGGACTGTAGAGGTCTATATACCATGGAGTCACATCACCATGCAATGGGTGATGAGTTCTGCAACTTTTACCAAGGACCAATATGTTGATTTAAGGGTTAATATTGTGAGATGGGCAACTATCATCTTGAAGCCCGATCTTTCTTAAGTCTAGCTATATTATCCCAAGTTCTTTTAGCCATATCATAGGTATAAATCATAATCAACAGCTCCTGGAGTCAAACCTAGGGCCTTCAACACATAGGCCCTTTTAAATACTGCAGTCTATAGCCATTCACACATCCTTAGGCTGAAGAGGGGATAAGAAAATCCAGCACTGTTCAGTCTACCTCAGACTCATGAAGGCGTTGTGAGCACATGTCTGGATGCATGTGCTAATGGGGGTACTGGCTGAAGACCCTGAATGACCGATGCATGCATTAGTTTCACACATTCAGCAAAGTATATGGCTATTATTTGAACAATGCATCAATTCAAAAGATTTAATTGAAGACCCTTTCATGATGAGGTCCAGTAAAAACAGAAAATGGGACCATCATCTCTAACAGAGGTTGTATGGTTCCAGACAACCCAGGGCTGTGTCCTTGACTCCATGCTCATATAAAACTTGCCCAATTTCTGGACCAGGGGCTCCTCGCAATGCTGTCCAAGGAACCGGACCACGACGTCAACACTGGCTTCCATTTTTAACTCAATTTACAAAACTTGGGGCTAACTTGCTTCGTGCAAAACTGCGACATGCGGGATAAACGCAAGGCCGTGGTTTAAAAAAAAAAGACCGCAATTTGACCGCAAAAAACTACGAACGTGTTTCAGTTCAATGTGCTCCCTGTTCCCACCCCTGGCCTCTCTTGCGCATGCAGCCATTGGATTAGCGTCGAACTGGAGGGAGGAGAGCCTGAGAGACTGCGCCATTGTTATTACAGCGGAAAATGTCGCAAGTTATTCACTTAATAATCGCCGCAATGATCAAGTCCGCCAAAAGAATCATCATGACCAGGCCAAGACCAAGATCTTCCATTTTCATCAACAATGACCAATTTCAAATTCTCTGTCATGGTCCTGGGACCATCACAAATCTCACTGCTTTTTTTTTTTTTAAATAAAAGAAATCCATAACCCGCCTTTTGTGTATTTTGCATGAGTTCAAATGAAGTTTTTTGATGTTCTTGCACTTGGGTGAACGTTTAATTGGTAAGTTACCCCAGAGCTTTTACCCCAAGCAATCAAAAGGTCGTTACTCGTGGCTACCTGAAGGGGCGCTGTACAGCAACAGAGCATCAACTAATAACGCCTAAATACATTTACCAAAAGGCCGGGCCGTTCGGGGCGAATTTGAGTCGAGCAGTCGCGAAAACCAAACACTGAGATGCAAGAGTCAATGCCAAAAAGGGAACCGAGGGCTGCTATGAGAGAAAATTTGCCTCTTTAATGAGCAGCATTGCCTCCCGTCCGCCATTAGAGAGCGAGCGAGACAATACGGGGACCAGAGAGGCAGCAGCTCCCTGCCACGGCGGACAGGGGGAGAAAATCTCAGGCGGGGTAAAACTGTCTGCCTCTCTGCCCCGCTTTAATGAGTCCTGAGCACAGCGCCGGGGGGACTCGAACCATCTCCGCAGGACGAGCTCTAGAGCAGAGGCGACTCGTGGGGAAAACTTTGGCCAATTAAGCGCAGTATAGCATCAAAACGCCCGTGAATTTCTTACCCGGAGTAGAGCTGGAGACGGTAGAGCGCCAGTTTTGTGCCTTGACATAAATTCGGGAGCGCATGCGCGAAAACGTACAGACGTTCCAGGCGCGTGGGAGGAGGACCGTGCCCGCGAGGGCCCTCTCCATCGCGCACGCGCACTGGCTCCCGATCAACTTAAAAATTGAAATCACAAACCTGAGCCTGGTAGTCTAGACCATAGTATCTCTTACTGCCCTGTGATTGTTATCTGTTATAATCTAAGATCATACGACCACCACAAATTCGATACTGATTTTTTTAATTATATACTTTGTTTGATAGTAACCCAGTGGGTCAGATCAACTTAAAAATTGAAATCCCAAACCTGACCCTAGGAGTAGCCTGCTCAGTGTGTTTTACTGCCTTAAAATACTTATCGGTTATGATCCAATACTCTACAGACCAATAATGAATTTCTAACAATATTATATTAGCATGATCACACAACACTACACTAGAGGGACTCGGAAGTGGCACCGATCAAATAAAAACTTGAAATTCCAAACTGCACAAGGTATCTTGCTCAGTGTGTTATTCTTATATGTGTTATGTTCTAGCACTCTATCGCCACCACTGTATATTTATATGAACTACTGTGCTGTGTTGCTTTTATCCCATTGATTATGTTGCTCTTATTCTCTTTCTAGTTCTTTGATACAGTGACAATGAAAATTCCCCACCTGTGCGACTGATAAATCTTTATATATATATATAATATGGAACATATTTATGATTGTAGCCATTATATTTGAATAATTCCATTTCAAGATTAAATTTTTAAGGATTATATTATCAATTTGTATCTCTAAATCAGCCAACAACCAGCAGGATATACAGGTGACATTAAGAAGTGAAAATGCAAAATACGTGACTTATCTGTGCCACTTCGCTCAGCAATTGCAGGAAATGCTGAAAATATTTTAGATCTTTGGTACACACCAACAAAGCAGACTTGCATTAATAAGTGCATATATAATTTACATGCTACCCAGAGAAGGCAGCTCGTATCAGAGAGATTTTAATCTCCTGAATGAATGTTGAGAGAGGAAAAAAGCCGAGGTGCACGTGTACTGAAACACTAACTGTAATAGGGCGTCTAAGCATGGCGAGCAAAGTGCAGAACTGAAAGAAAGGTGAGAATAAACGGATTTCACGAGACTTTTGCATCCGATTGCATGTTATATTACACATACATACCTTATAGTTTGCTTTGACTAAAACCAGTTACTTTAAAACGTGTCTTTAAACGGATGGGAGGCTCCTGAAGGATGAGATCCCACGTTCAACAGGCTGCATGACGTTCTCTCCAAACTGAACTAAAAACGGGTCTAACCTGAGGAGTAGAACACTAAAAAGGAACGCACTGGCTGGAAATATATTCACATTCAAAACGGTCTATATACTGTCTTTTTTATGGAAATGAGAAAAGCCTACCTTCTCAGTTCAGTATTTTTTACATGATAGACTGAACTCTTGCCTCTGTCCCCATTTTAACCAATTAGAGTCGATTAGCATGCCTTTTTTTCCTCAGTTAGACCGAATTTTCTATTAATAGGCATATATGCTTAATATAGCCCATGTTAATCATCTAACAAAAAAGCATGGTGATGGTTAATCAGTGGTGTGCTCTGGAGCTTTTATTTTGACACTGCAACTGCTCGTTCACAAGCTTAGAGGCTCGTTTTTTGAACGACTCCTTAAAGTGAACGACAAGAATCAAATCTCTGGAAAGAGCCGTTCATTTCCACCTCTAAACCCACGTACACTATTTTGACGAAAGTATCGGGACGCCTGGCCATTACACCAAACAGGAACTTCAATTACATTACATTAAAATACATAGACTTTAATATGGAGTTGGTCCCCCTTTGCCACTATGATAGCTTCCACTCTTCTTGGAAGGCTTTCCACACAATTTTGTGTTTCTGTGGGAATTTGTGCCCATTAATTCTGTAAAGCATTCATGAGATCCGGCATTAATGTTGGGCGAGAAGACCTGGCTCGCAATCTCTGTTCCTCTTAATCGTAAAGATGTTGGATGGGGTTAATCGTAAAGGTCAGGGCTCTGTATGAAGTTCAAGTTCTGTCAAGTTTTTCCACACAGACCTATTCCAACCATGTCTTTATGGACCATACTTTGTGCAAACTGTCCACAAAGTTGGAAGCATCGCATTATCCAAAATGTCTTGGTATGAAAATAAGAGGCTTAGCCCAAACTCTAAAATACAGATGTTCCAATACCTTTTTTCATATAGCGTAGCTTGGAAGGCCTTTAAAACAAACGAAGGTCTTTAATCATTTGATCAATGCCTTATCTGATTATCTGGTGCCCCTGAAGTTCTTCTGTTCTCTCTCTGTCTGTCTGTCTGTCTGTCTATCTGTCTGTTTATGTATCTGTTTATCTATGCAGGCATAGCAAAAGCAGTTTGCATTGGATCTGTTTATCTATTTATCTATGCAGGCATAGCAGAAGCAGTTTGCCCAGGATCAATACAGTTATCTAATTCTTATTGTTCATAATACAGATAACTAAATATGAATTGATTATAGTCGCAGAGTTTGCATACGTGCTTTAGAGAGGTGAAAGTAATGGAGTGAACATTAACATACACTTTGAGCCTGAAGTCAACGAGCCGACTCAGGCCCAGATGAGCCGAGTCTATTAAAAAAGAACCGAGTCCTACATAAACACCCATCGCAACTGCACGGAGTCCTAAAGGCCCCTCTTCCTCTGCTTCTTCTGCTTCTCCTTCTTGTTCTTCTGGTTCTTCTGTGAGAGCTTCAGGCAGGCTGAACGCTGCCACCTACAGTACCGATCATCAATACACTGATCTAAGATAACCAGTACTTCATTACAAACACCTCTTCTGATTACTGATCTCAGACCTGGTGGTCAAAGTGTGATCATGCAGCAATCTGTATATGAATATACAGCTGCTGTCTTACCATTGACCCTATTGAGTATTAACCTACTTGAGTAAAGACCCCAGACCAGCATTTTGAAAAGGCTAGTGTTCCAGGTGACTGTTTTTGTTTGCACATTGTGTTTGCTTAATTCAGAAAGCTGCACAATTAATCAGAATTCAAGCGTGTCTAAATGATATGTATTGGTAGACATTACATTGTAATATTTCATGAATGTATTCTGAACCCAGGACGACATCCTTGCTGAGTAATACAAATAAACTTTTTCTGTTGTCCCACATCAAAACATGAAAACGAAGATTATACATTTGATTTATTGGAAAACTTTTATATGTATCTGAATACTAACTACTACTACTACTATGAATAAATAAAAAGTCTGAATGGGAGATTGTTTGGTGGTTGCTATGGAGATGTACAGCAGATGTCTGATGGGAAGAAGGGGGTTGTTTCTTTTGGCTTTAGGCCAACAGTGCACCTATTGGAAGAAACACCTCTGTGCATCTTGTGCTGCACTTTAACTTGACATTTGTCATGTTCCTAAACAGTTTTTGTTTCTGTTCAATGAATAAAAACCAACAAAGTCAACATTTTTTTAGTTACGAAAAAGAAAGACAAAAAAACATTTTTTCAATAAAATCTTAAATTATTGTGAAGGTTTTCCTCTGTGGTGGACATGCTGACCACACTGGGTTGAATGTCCTCACAATTATTTTAATAGATTATCCGTACTAGCATTGCCAGTGAGTTTGTTTATGTATTTTTATTGGACAGACTCATGTCCATAACCACACAAGACAGCACAGATAAAACAAAACCAATTCAATTACATACAGACATTTCAGCCAATGCACTCTGTCTGGATGTGTACCAGGAACGACTCACAATGGGATTTGAGAGCGCCGCCATGATACTGTTGGTGGATTCATTTGTAATTATTGTTATGATTTGGAAAGAGTTTAGTTCAATTGTATGATCACATTTTACATTTATCTGTTCATATAAATAATGTAGACAGCCAGGCAAAGTCTACTGTTAATATTACGAGTCAAAATGGTCATGTTATCTATCACCAGGCATCATTATCACATTATGATCAGTCTACAAACATCAGAGCACATATTATTCATACATTATTCTCACTTTCCCCTTCCCCTCAACACATTTTTAAAAATCAATTTGTTTTAAAATAGGGCTTGTCAGGATGCTGCTCCTTTGACATGTTTGGAGAAGTAAAGGAAGACAATTTGCAAGCTAAGGTTAAAATGCGAAGTGAAAACAGTAGCAGAGATTAGTGAGAGTGGAAAAACGAAGCAAGAGGAAAACAACACAAAAGCAAGGACAAATGGGTAACTGCATAAGTAATAGGTTCCCATTAATATACCCAAAGCACATATCTGTAAATTAATTTTTACAGGTTTATTTCAGACAAAAATGTGAACAAAAAAGATGCTGCAAGGTTTCAGACTTCTGGGCTTCAAAAAAGTGACTGCTGTGAAAAAAAAAAGAAAGCTGCTCAAGATAAATGCTTCATTAAACTGAGTATGAACTGAATGTTGCAATACTGATGTCAAACATAGTACTGAGGGTTAATTATGCATCCAGTTATCATTTACAACAGCTATGTTTTCTGTAGCTTATGTGTGCTTATTGAATCTACCTGCTGTTGTCTTTCCGGTAAGTTTGCTTAAGTTTAGTCTGTATTTTTAACTTTACT
>JBBJLR010000002.1:10924731-10935744 GCA_037577145.1 Brachypetersius gabonensis | reverse complement strand
ACACACACACACACACACACACACACACACACACACACACACACACACACACACACACACACACACACACAAATCATAGAGCCAGCACAAGGTAAATTCTGTGAACTGTCTTACTGTCCCTGATGGTTGGTTATGTCTCTGCCCCTGATGGTTGCTAACGCCAATCTTCACACACTTACACCTCACAGGTAGGTGGTGCTGTTGTGTAAGTGATTAATACTCAGTTAAAACATTTTCTAACATCCAGGGTGATATTTACCAAAGCACCGCAAGCTGCTTGTCCTCTTGTCTGGCTCCAGCACCTGTGTGACTCTTTAACCTCATGGCATATCTACCAGAAACAAAACATATCAGCTACAGATCAGTGCCCACATGGCTGCATGCCCTGTGTACTGTGTGTGCAGGAGGAGCCTGTCTGTAAGTAAAGAAAGGTAAATAGAGGAAGATACAAGGACAAAATAAGAAAGCAAAACCCATACACACCTTATCAGTTCCACGGTTTCCGCATACATGGTGTAAGGGGACTTGGCCTCCAGAGGTCCTTCCTCCATGGCTTTTCCACACTCCATAAAGGACAGAGCAGCATCCACATAATTCACAGCTTTCCCTAGTTTATCCACCTGAGAGCACACAGGGAGGGTGAGAGAAAACGTGGGTAAAAGCCCTGAATGGATCAAGAAAAACTGTTTAAGTAAACTGCATCACATGTTTAAGCTTCACATGTTTAAGTACTGTTTTTGGTAGAATACTTCAGGAGAGTAATCACTGATGTGAGACTTTGTGGAATCAGTACAATTCAACAAATCATGCAATGGTTATTCTATCTCTCTGCACTAGTTTTGTTTGATAGCTCCACAACAACATAATTATGGTCATCATTTTTCTATTATTAGTAAATAAGTATACCATTTGTGGGTTAAATTTGAATTTCTTGCAAACATTGTTTTTTGACAGTATCAAAAATGCTTTAATGTAGGACTGTACAAAAAATATTTGAATTTTTTTTTACAGACATTAAGTCTTTTTCATTCCAGAAAACTGATGATAGCGTGCCTTTTTAAAGACAATAGTGCAATAAGTAGCAGTAAGTGTAAAGTCACAATTTGTCATATGTAAACAGACCACAGCACAGAATATGAACAGCATGAAATTCTTCTCTGCATTTAACCTAATTACCAAGTGATTCATCAAGCAGGAACACAGCACCCACAGCAGTGAGTGAAGACGGTACCTTGCTCAAGGGTACCTCAAAGGGCCAACCCCTTAACCACTAGACCATCAGCTGCCCCAAAGTAAAATCGCAGTAACACTATTTAGTCCAAATCATGCCGCTTTACTTTCATCTTCAAATTAATACCAGCAATCAAAGTATTTATAGTGTGGAGTTATCACTGTGTATGCATTTGCACTGATGACATACCATAGCATCTGCTCGATGTTTCAGTCTTTTCGCCTCATGCATGTAGTATTCTGCATGGTGTGAACTGAAGTGAGAAAGAGAGGAGACTGTTAGGTGGCTGTTACATGGGCTTAGTAGGTATAGACATTTCCACAAATACAAAAGCTCCTACAGATAACTCACACGTCAGTATAAGGCACGGTTCCTCTGTAGCATGCTGGCTGGTTGGCAGTAGGTACCCATGACCCAGAAGGAGGCTGTGTGTTCCCTGATGCTCCAGCACCCTCCGCCTCAATTTTAGGCTGAGTTCGTGACATCTATAACAGGCAATGGTGGGTGGTAAGAAAAAATAATCTTTAACACGTTCACAATGTGATGAATAATGAATAAAATGTACAAACAAAACAGTAGTATCACATTTAGAAAAGGCTCTAAAACTCTAAACCCGTCTTATTTATGATACATCCAGCAGTTCCATGCTCTAGTACTCAACATTCCGAAGTGTGTGAAGTAATTAATCATGATTGCATATCATCATATTGCCAACCCCAATTACAGGACAACAGACCAATAGCTTGTAGCAAAATCTATTACAAACTTAACTGTGTGAGAAAATGATTTCCACTTGTAAAATACCACAACAGGTATAAAAACAAACACTGGTTCAGAAGCCCTAACACCTCAATCTAATCACAGTGGAAAGACACAGTGTGGTTATTAAATTGAAAGCTGAGGGTAAATGAGGCATAGTCGACTAGGTCTGTCTTTTAGTCTGTAGCAGCTTTTTTTTCTGCTTGGGCTGTTCTATTTTCTGGAGGCACAGATGTTCCTGTGTTGTAGTGTTTTGTGCACCTGTGTTTTTTTCACTGCAGACTCTTTGTCTCTCTGTGGGTTTGTGTGCTGCTGGTCTGCATTCGGCATCTTCACAGCAGAAGGAGGGGAGAGTGGCGACAGTGGCCTCTTCATATAAAAATAGTCCTCATGAAGGTGTCTGTATATAAAAACCAAAAACAACACTTTTTGTATGTCTTGGCCTCAACAACCTCAAATCTGCTCCTAATGATAAAACTGTATGCTCTGTGTTCAAAAATCTGTAGACACTAAATTATCCAATGTTTCTTTTGAAATTAAGGGTTTTAACAGGGGGAGCCCCTGCCCCCACCCCCTGTTGCAGGAACAGGGAAGCCTTTATATACAGGGGTGCCCAACTCTGTTTCTAGAGGGTCGGTGTCCAGCACAGTTTGGTGATTTCACTGCTCAAACACATCTGATTCAACTCACCTTTAACTAGTCAGGTTTAGTTTTGAGGAGTGAAGACTCCAAGCTCTGTTGGAAACACCTGTGCCAGCGATGGGCACCTTAAATGTGCTGAATTCAAAAATTAGAAAAGATATCTGGATACTTCTGCACATATAGTGTTTCTGAGACTTCTTTGTAAAAATAAAACAGTGTGAGTCATCAGCACCTTTCATACATGTATTTGTAACAGGGAATTTAGTGCATAACTGGGCAATATGAACTCAGACTGGAGTCAAAATTCTGGTAAATTTTTGAAAGGGGCTTTGTGGGTAAATGACCACTTTCTGTTTAATTGCTGTTGAATTCCAGGGGTAAAGTGTGTGTTTGAAAATGAAAAGCCAAAGTCAAAATCCTGGTAAAGTCATCTCATACATGACTCTAGTGAGAGCTGTAAAAAATCTGCTTGACTGTTTCCGTCCTGTGATGCAACATGGTTGGTAAGTTTTATGTTTTTTGATAGAAAAGAGATATCTGCGTACATAATTCAGAAAAAAAGAAGCTATTCACTGTTACTGGGAATGTGTCCTACTTTCACATTTTCATCACATATGTGTATCTTGGTAAAATACTGTATAAGGGTTGCATGTGTGAAATGACACAAAACCCACACATTACTGGTCAAAGTGGAGAGTGAAATGAAGCATCCCTGATACATTAATTCAGTTACACTTGGCTGTTGGCTATAAGCAGGGTGGTCTAGGAATTGTGACAAGAACAAGTGCATCTGACAGAAAATGCTTAATGATGAAAAATGCTAACTGCCTTTCCAATTGAGACACACAAAGTGGTAAATAAACATCTAGGCCATATGTTACAGTTCAAACATGATGGATAAAAACCATGTGTCTTCAAAATGGTAACCATTTTGAGAAAAAGCAAAAAAGTTCTATTCATTTAAGTTTGTGTAACAAGATTATGAAATGTTCACATTATGTAAAAGACACTTGCTGTGCTCAAATTATATAAAAACAGAAAATGATACAATATGCTACACGTTTGTTGACAACATGTAGCTTAAATGTGGCTTAAATACATTGTTTTTCCAAAACCTTTGGCTGAAACACTAAAATAGTCACAGTGTGTTCAAACATACCCATTCTGTTTGTTGCCAGAGCGGCTCTCTTGATTTTCACTGCTGGCTGAGTGTGAGGGAGCTGGAAGCTTGTCAGTGTGAAAATGGCTTCTTTTGCTGTCTCTTTGAGACTCTCCATTCTCAGCCTGATACACACACACACACACACACACACACACACACACATCAGAGAGCCAGTACTAGGTTAAGTCTGTACAAACACCTCATCGTAATCTCATGTTCTCACCTTCCTTTTGCTCCTGCCATCCTCAGGCTCTCGCTCTTGGTGGTACTGATGCCTCATGGAAGTATTTTCTTTCGTTTTAGCTGACAAAGAAGAGGAGGATGAAGATGAAGATCGGCTTTGTGAGACCTCACTCGTGCTAGGGACTCTGGCTAGAAGAGACAGGTCTATCTTCACCACTAGATTCCTCAGTCCTCGGCTGGAGACGGCAGTGGACTTCTCGGTGCGTCCAAATGGCACCAGAGTATAGAGTTTGTGTTTGCCCCGATGTTGTTGCCCTTCGTCTGGGGATATTGCATTTGACCTGGAGCTATGTGTTACATCGGACCTTGACTTGGTGGGTTTCTCATGATGTCTTTGCTTCTCTGCTGGTCGCTGGCTGGATGTGGAATCAGCAGGAACTTTGGTAACGTTCTGAGGTGGACCAGGTTCTGAGTCCGATTCTGAAGAAGACGATGAAGAGGAAGAGGAAGATGATGATGAAGAGGAAGATGATGGGCGTACGGGGCAGGGCACAGGAGTGGGAGAGGGTGGAGAGAGTGGAGGAGAAGGATTGGAATCTATCACTTCAGTGTGGGAGGATTCCTCACTGCTCCTCCTCCTCTTATTCCTCCTCTGTTCCTCACGCTCGGGGCCGTTGCATTCGCTTTGTTGGTGATGCCGGCTGTTGGTGTGGGGTCTCTGTTTGGGCTGTACTGCCTGCCATTCAGTATTTGGCTCCTTCCTCCTCCTCCTCTTCCTCTCCCTCTCCTCTCCCTCTTTCCCCCTTCTCTTCTCGTCTTCCTCTTCCTCTTCTTCCGAGCTGCGGACCCAGGAACGCCTGATCAGCTGCTCCTCCGCCAGCCTCCCCTGCCTCTGAGCTTCTGCAGCCTGGACCGGGGGTCTGCCCTGTGCCTTCCTGCGACTGTGCCCCTCCTGCTCCCTCTCTCTAGGCTTCTGCTCTTTCTGAGATGGCCTTGAGTTGGGCACTGGCTCCTCTCTGGATTTTATTTTTGGTTTTGGGCTGGGGCTGAACCTTGAGCTAGGCTTTGAAATTGGCCTGGCTGACGTTTGTGGTTCAGGCCTAGGTGGAGGCCTAGAGCCAGAACTGTGGATGGAACCAGTGCTTGATTCAGTGGGGGCTAAATGCTTGGACTTTAATGTGTCGTTGTGCTTTGGCTTGGAATTTAAACTCTGGTTGACTTTGTTCCTAGGGTCACCAGGCCTATGCCTTTGTTCAGTGCTGGGATCAATGGAACACAAATGCCTGACTTTCTCTTTAGTGATGTGGTTTGGTCTGGACCTTGATTGAGACTGATGCTGCGGACTTGATTTTGGAGCAGGACTAGACCAAGATTTGGATCTAGATTCAATTCTTTGGGCTTTGGGCTTGTGTGGAGTGACTTTGTGTTTGGAATGATGTTGCGGGAGATTGTGTGGTCGAGAGTCTTTGGGTCTAGATTCATCAATACAGTGTTCAGAGTTATGGTCTGGAGGCACCCATGGCCTGATTTTAGGCTGACGCACAGGACTTGAGGTGAGGGTCGGTTGCCTAGAACGCCTGGGGCTTTCCTGGTTGTGAGATGAAACCTGAGGATGAGAATTGAGTCTTGGAGAAGCAGAAGCAGGGACAAGGCTAGGGCTAGGGCTTTTGGGTGGATGAGGAGGTAAAGGGCTTGGGCTCCGGTCTACTCTTAGGCAGGACCCTGGACTTGGGCAAACACTTGGCACTGGGCTTGGCACGGGGGTAATTCCTGGGCTTGGACAAGGGCTATATCCAGGACTAGACCGAGGACTATGTCTGAGACTGTAGTCAAACTTAGGGCTGAGAACAGGGCTTTGACTTGGGCTATTGTCTCGTCTCCTCCTTGAATCTCTCTCCCAGTATCTTCCTGGAGACGGTCCACGGCCAGAGTCAAAAGTCACACAAGAACTCTGACCTCCCGGATCATGATCAACCGAATGTCGGTTCCTGTGAACTTTCTCAAGCCACTTGTCCAGCTGCCAGTGGGTGAATGACGGGTCCTGGTTGTGGAGATTGATAAAGATAAAGACTGAGTGAGTGAACCATGAAGTTGATTCAGTAACAGGGTGCATGTCTTACAAGTATGTTTTTTATATTGATGAAAAGTAACACATATCTGTATTGTTGTAACACAGGGTAGATGTTCTGAGACCAAAATATTTCATTTCTGTTAAAACAATCCATTAATTAATGTACATTTGTTTTAAAGGATAAGTAAGTTAAGAAGTAGAGCTGTCACAATCCTTACATTTTAGTGGTTACCAATTCCATTATCTTTATATGTTCATTGTATGCAACTAGTAAAATACTTGTCCACCTTTGCTGATGGTCAATTGATGGCAAAAACAACTGATAAACAAACATTACTCACCACTGCCCTCTTATAATTATTTAAAAGAAAGTTAATGTTAGAACAAATATAAGTCTCAAAAATGCACTTTCTGCTTTTTATTATATACATGACTTTGCCTCAGCCCAGCTGTGGAAAATGCCTGAAATTAGCCGAAAAAACTGTGACGTATGATGTTATGATGTAATATTGTGACAGGCCTAGTAGGCACAATGTGAGTGTGTGTACAAAATTGGACTATTGACAGAACAACCAGGACCTGAGAGAGGCTGGAAAAAAACAAACAAACAAACACCAGAGATAAAAGATTAAAAAGATTGAAATCGACAAGTAGGGGTGGAAACAGGTAAAGAGAGTGAGTACGACAAGAGGAAAAAAAGAGCAAGAATCTGAGGACTCTGCCAAGACATAAACATCACTTATTCACCCCTTTCATCACCCTCTTAAAAACAAGGCCTTTACAGTAATACACCACCATTCATCACAACAGATTACATATGCCAGTTCCCCACTTATAAGCTTAACGGTTCAAACAGTACACTCTCTTTCTGAATTTTAATATATATTTAATGGATAATGGCTACAATTTTGTAAATGATAAAATAATACCCAAAATTAAATGAGGATAATACTCACTTTCAAGCATACATAGGAATGAGGGCAGTCTACTTTCTCTGCTTTCCCTCTGCTAGCTGACCGGTGCTAATTTAAACCTCTACTCCTCTACTCAAACACCCCCCCTCTTCATCCTTCTCTCTCTTTCCAGAGAAGACACTACATCTCTTGTGCCCTCTCCCTCTCTCTCTCTCCCTCCGACACCCCCCTACCTGGAACTGTGTGCTGTTTCCAAGCCTTCCTCCTCAGAGACACTTCTACGGCTGCACATAGATGAAAAACACATGGTGTTCCCTCCTCCTCACTCCACAGGCTTCCATATACTGCATGTTCAGTCATAAAGCCAACTATGTCACACAGGCACCTTCATTCATACAGTAGAGCAGGCCTTCTCTATCGTAGCATGTGGAAGCCAAACCGTCTGCCTCCCCCTACTTTCTCTGACAATTACACCCCCCTGTCTCAAATAAAGCCCTATTCTACCCAACAATCCTACAGCTAGACATAAAAAACACGAAGATTAGTGTATAAGAGAATGGAGATATGATTTAAATGTTGTTTCACAACACGATTCTTGATACACAACACACATCACATTATTTCTGTGTTTTAAGAACACAGTGCTTCGGTAAAACAGTAAAGCGACATTTAAAAATATAACTTAGGTCTGTAATTACAATAGTTTATTTTACTTATCTTTATTCTTTGACAAACTGTAATCATTATAGGACCAGTTATGTTTTCTAGTTATTGTCAGGTTGTTATGTAAATACAGACTTTTTTTAAGTTAAGAAAGCTCATCAAGATGTAATTTCTAATGACAATGAAAAAATTAATTGTCATTTAGATTTATGGCTCAAAAGATCACATGCAGAAGTTCTCCAGGTCTTGACACCACTACATTTCATGTGAAATCAATGAGAACCACCACTGTTTCCTATCTGTTTGGTCCGCAGGGAGTCTCCATATTGACGTGACACTGAAACTCTAAATTCTCAGTGGCCTCCAGCCCCCCACCCCCCTCTACTCACATTCCTCATCCCCCCACACACTCGTCCTCTCAGTGCTTCCTCCTTCACTAACCACCAAACTACAACATGTCTTATCCAGCGCTGGCCACCACTGCTAAGGAGTTCCCGAAACAATCAAGGGAAATCAGAGAGACACAATGAGAAGCAGAGAAACAGGAGAGTAAAGGTGAAGGCATACCTCTGTGCTGCAGGAGCCTGTCTGAGCTTGGCTGGCTGCCCCAGGCTGGGTGTGCGTTTGTGGGCTAGGGCTGAGCGACTGCTGGCTACTGCTCTCTGACTCGCTGGAGGAATCAGATCCTGAGGAGCCCGAGCTGGAATGTCTCGCCCTCCCGCCATGTGCGTGTGTGCGCTGCCCCGACAGGCTGTCAGTCAGCACCCGCAAGCACACGTGCACACACACACACACACACACACACACACACACACAGTACATCAGCTATGTATCAATATACACAAAAGCATGTGTGTGAGCTTTATTCACACATGCAAGCAACATTCACATAAATGGCTTTGAAACAATAAAACATGAGGTGAATAAATATGTGTGTGTACACACTTCACGTACATATTTGTTGATGCAGATGCTGACACATACATATATAATGGTATGCAAAAGTTTGGATGTCTATGGTCGAATTACCTGTTTTGTTAATTTTCTAAGCAGAAATAAGGGAAACATTAAAATATGGCCGTTTTCCTTTAGAGCAAAAGTTGTATTTATCGACGTATACACATTTTTCAAATGTTAAATTCAGCAAATAAACAATATGTTCTTTTAAAAGCAAATTTCTTTCCAGTTCACTTTGATTTCAATATAATCTAGATAAAAATATAATGTGCTATAGCAATGTAGAAAGCCCTAGAACAAAAGGATTGCAAAATGTTAAAATTACCTTTACTACATTTACAATTTATGAAATAATTATAGATTATATATCCACAACACGGTCTGAAGTTTAAAATGGGAAATACTGGAAACTCCAAGAAAATTCGACATTCTGGTATTCTTCATTTACGCTTACGGCATTTAACAGACGCTCTTATCCAGAGCGACGTACATCAGTACATTCTGGGTCATATAACTAAAAAATGAATCTAAATCACGGTCACAACACTGAACAGAAAAATCCCAATCAGATTCTTTCCCCAAATCATTCAGCCATAAAGAGCACTATTCAGTTTAAAGTACAGTATGAATAAACAAGTAGTGTATATACTGATAAAGAGTAGATAATAACTGCATCAATTAAACAATTATAGAATAAAATTGACATACACATGCAACAATGATTGTTCTCTTGTCTTTAACAGAAACCCTAACCTATAGAGACACAAACAAACACACACACACACACACACACACACACACACACACACACAAAGTATACTTACTTGTGACTATCAGTCCAGGAAGCAATTTGATGTCCCTTTTGACGAAGACAAATAATGATGAATTTCAAAGGTTTTTAATCAGCACCAAACCGTCAGACAACAGCTAATCACAGTAGCACAATAACTTCAGATGTGAAGTGTGAAGATAGTGAAAGGTCTTGAGCTTAAAGCACAATACAGCTATGACTCAACATGACTCACAAACAAGAAACCCAATGGCAAGATAAAGACGCTCTCATACATAAGCATTAAAAAAATGCTTTATAAAGAACTGGTTTTCCTCTTACTGTCTGACTGAACTACTAGACTTGTCTAATTAACTCAAGACGGACAGTACACACACTTGTACATACATCCATGGAATGAATATTACACACTCCAGAAGTGTAGTGGAGTTAATAGCTGTGCTTTAAAACTAATTAGCCATGTTGTTACAAGACCTTTAATGAAAAATAAGAGGAAGTCATGTGGGTGCTCTGCAAGAACTAGGTCAAGGCAGAGAGGTGAACATATGTGTGGCAAAAACACATTTGAGCCAGATCATATGCATGTCTGTGCAAAATACACCATTTGTGTCTCACAGACAGTCGCAGCTGAACTTTTCTTGACCCCATGGGGAGGCACACTCTCTCCATTTCTCTTTCAGTCACACTTGCACACTCCTCAGTTAACCTCTCTGAGCATGAGATCAGGGGCCAGAGCAATTGGAGCAAAAATAACAATTTTTTAGTTGAATTTTGGGGTCAGGTTTCAATTTGATTTTCAATATTTTCCACATGACAAAATAAAGCATAAATAAAATGGAGACCACTAGAACAAATAAGATAAAAGGTTCAAAAAGTCAGATAATTTGAGCATGGCTGTGTTAAAGCATAAGATGAGCCCCCTGCGTATCTGAAAGCATGCGTTGAGATGCCTAGTTTTAATCACTGTGGTTTCCAGGAAAGATGGTAACTGAAAGTAATACAGTTTTAAACTTCAATACACTGTTCCAAACTAGATTTTTCAATACTGTGTTGAAAAAATACACCCCAGTACTTGGCAAGTAGTCTGTATTCTGTTTATACAGAATCATGAAACATAATACATTTTGGTAGAAAAAGGTAGGCACCTTTTTCCTCTCAAAAACTGATTCCAGTATCTAACAAACAACTGATCAAAAACTAGTGATCCATTAAAGGTATCAGAGCTGTTTGGTGTTTTAAAGTCTACTGTAGCAAAAAAAAAAGATCCAAATCCAAATCTCACATCCCAAAAAAGGTCGGACAAAAACTGAACAGCATTTGTGATAAAAATAAAAGTACATCCATAGGGCCCTGCTTGCCCAGAGGCTAAATATATGCAGGTGACCCCGTTACTGAATTGTCCTAGAAGGTTTTGAACTGCACTCATACCTTGTTGCCATCGTCTTCATCACTGCTGAGCTTTAAGTCATCAGCGAGCATGCTGGAAAGGTAAAACGGAGAGTAGAAGTGAGGATGTCTGTATAAGAGAGCATGTCACAGACACTCTTAACAGCCTAGCATCATTATGCACGTGTGTGTGTGTGTGTGTGTGTGTGTGTGTGTGTGTGTGTGTGTGTGTGTGTGTGTGTGTGTGTGTGTGTG
>JBBJLR010000002.1:10911512-10924631 GCA_037577145.1 Brachypetersius gabonensis | reverse complement strand
TGTGTGTGTGTGTGTGTGTGTGTGTGTGTGTGTGTGTGTGTGTGTGTGTGTGTGTGTGTGTGTGTGAGAGAGAGATGGCAAATTGAAAAACGTGCTCTTGGTCAGTTCCATACCAAAACACACTCATAAACACACCCCTCAGAAGTATAACGGCCCTGTGGTTTCACTGTTGTGAAAAACTGGTCTCTCTCTGGTTGTGTTAATTTCCTTTTTAATTAGACGCTAACTCCAAGTTTATGGACCTAATGAAGTGTGTGCGGACCGAGGGAGGACAGAGCCAGAGAGAATGCCTCAACCTTCCACATCAGCTCAGCCTTAAAACAGCAGTAGGGCTAAAGCTGTAAAATTCTAGCTCTCCTCCCCTTCTCCTCCCATCTTTCTTTCTTTTCTTTCTTATGTTCACTGTTTTACTCCATCTGTACTGAAATGTACCAGCAATGTTAAACATAGGGTGCCACAGAGAAACCATTTTGTTTTCCTAAAGAACCTTTCAGTGGATGATTTTCAAAAGAACCATTTCTTGGTGTTTGAAACGTTTAACAAACCTTCACAGCATGTAATGAGAACCCTTATAGTGGTAAAGTGCTTTAATATTATATGACTTTTATATGCCTTTAAAGGGTATTTCACCTTTCACTGCCACTAAAATAGCTAATTATTACAGAGATGGTGCACTATACACTGTCAAAAAGAAAGTTACTGTACTGTTGCATTTTTGTCCTGTAAGGAACAAACTGTAAGTGTAAATATATCCTCAAAAGCACAACATCCAATATACTTAAGATCCAAATATGTACCAACATGTTTCACTCAAGAGAACGGGCACATTTGTACTTTTTCATAACACAACATTTTAAACTAGAAAAATAAATAGTCCCTTAAAAGTAAGGGTCTCACCACAGTGATTTAAGGGGCTTTGCAGAGGACAGTCTAGGTTTTAGCCTTTCCCAAAACAGTGTGACAGCAGATTTTTATCAAAATAATTTAGGCAAGTAAAATGTTTTTTTCATGAGATCTACCCCTTGTGGCACCTTTCATTAAAGAGTAAAAAGACTTAACTGTGGTAGGTTTGACTGTCCAGTGAACTTGGGGTTATACAATGAATGAATGAATGAACAATGAATCAGAAGTCAGTTTAGAGTAATTTTTTTTAAAGCTGTACTTAATGCACACGATGGCACACGTGCTGTTAGGTTGAATTATTCAATATAATGTTTTAATGTTTTTACAGTTTCTAAAAAAAGTATTTACTCGATTCCAACCTCATGAATAAAATATATTGCACTGACACCATTTTTGCAAAAAGTAATTGACTGTTATTACATTCAGCCACTTCAGGACGCTGTGAGCACAAGTTCACACAAACACACATAACCCTTATAATATTTGCAAGGACCATCATAATAATTATTTCTGCAATTAATGTGTACATTGTATAAGTGCTCTCACAATTACAGTAAATGTGCATCTTCTAATGCCAATATAATCAACTGACCTAATTATTTATAAAAATGATCATGCTACTTGGATAAGCTACTTATTTAATATTTTAATAGGCCTAGTTCAATTACTACGTGAAATCACACTGCCATTAATTTCCGTAAATAGATATGTAACAATGATAAAGGAATAAAGGAAGGTATCAGTAGTGTGTGTGTGTGTGTGTGTGTGTGTGTGTGTGTGTGTGTGTGTGTGTGTGTGTGTGCATGCGAGTGTGTGTGTGTGTGTGCATGAAAGCTGCTCTATAATAAAGCTCACAGTCAGTGGCAGTCCAGGCACGTACTGCTGGTGCCTGGTTACCTCGAGCAGATCAGGTGTCATGTGTCCCACTTACGATTTGTGAGGGGCCACATGTGGCATCCTCATAGAGGCATCACCCTTCGCTGAGATTCAGGACAAAAGGGGGGATGAGAGAATTAGAACAAAAATGTTTTAAAACATACTTGAACAACAATATGTAAAGACATACTCTCCAATCATACATACATGCACACATCTCTGGAATAAAGCTTTGTGCAGCATTACCATGTTTGTGCTGAGAGCCGTGTCGTTTCCCCTCCTGCAGCAGACACACAGAATCAAACCCATCAATCACGTTCGGGTAGCTAAATAAATATAATCTCTCCTGGTATAAAAATGAACTGAGATTTGGGCCCTCCGGGGTTGGCTCATTTGTTGTGCTTGGGATGGACGTCAGACACCCTGTACTCACCTTGGAATCTGAATACAGAAATCGTTCAGTGCCCCCTCCTCCTGGGGGCTGCTGGGAAGGCCAGGAGTGGGTCATGTCCTAAAGGGAGTGAGAGAAAAGATCGAAGGTCAAAAAGATTAAAAGACTCGGTTTGGAATACACGCAGAGTTTCACTGTTTGAGGCGAGGGACAGCCATGACATGACATGTTTCTTATGTGAATTGCATGTCTCAGGTCATGTTCATTTACACTATGCCAGTATGGTTGCTGGTCACTCGAGGTCAAACCAGGTGGTTTGAATTACATTTTCTATCAGACTAATTTTGAGCAGAGTGGCTGTGATTAGTTTTGAATTACAAGGACATTTGACTGTACTAAACTTGTTCTTCCTAGAGTTTTAAGGCCTGAGAGCAATGTTGACTGCATTGTCCCACAGTGTAGTATTTTATTTTTACCTAACATATAAAACTTACCTATCCTTTAACCCTAAAGAATCTCTATGTGGGCCCAAGTGATAAATATATTTCACTGTAATTACAGAATAATAAGTCTTAAAATGAAAACTTGAATGATAAGATTTAAGGAGTTAAATGGGTCTTTGTGGGTTTTAGAGCAGGACGAGACACTGCAGAAATCACATACTCTTATATACATAGATACTCAGGTGGAAACAGTGATTTCTCTGCTGATGTTTTGTAGCAGTTTGTTTGAAAGTTACATCTCTATTCATAAAAATCAGTGTTGAAATGAGAGAAAAAGATCATTCTCTAATGAGACCATTAAATGTCAATTAGCAGAAATACCAGGCAAAATATCAGTTAATATCATTGAAATAACAGCTCCAATAATTAGCCGTCATGTTCCAAAGGGTTCAATCCATCACTGGGATTGTTCATGCAATAACAGTATCTTGCAATCTAAGGAGTCCTAAAAAGCAGGTTGGAATTGACCCTGACTACTTTGGAGGAAAAACTGGGTATAAAAACTCATTCTCAGTTGATTATCAAAAGCATTAAGACTAGGTTTTGGACCAGGATTAGGAAAAGGGTTAGGGTTTGGTGGATGTTAAACTTAGGGTTAAGGACGTTAATATATAAGGAAGTTTAAAATAAATACATATAACTATTTTATGGTTAAATTATTATTTTCTATGATGTAGAAACTGTTGCTTATGGTTCTTCAAAAGAACACTTTGATGATTCTTTATAACACCAACATTCCATTGTTGTTACAAAATCATTTGTTCAACAAGAGTGTAATGCTCACTCTAACTATAACCTCAACCTCAACCTCAATATGAAAATGATATTTCAACCAATCACAGTGTTTCTGACAGGGTGACCAATCCAGATGAGTTACAGGGTGTTCTAATGAAGCAAGTACTTCATGAAATCCAACAAAAGTTTGAACTATTAAAGGTGTTGGCAAAACAGGTGTTTGTACCTTATTTTCCATTATTTTCCCATTTATGTCTCTATTATACTCATATTTAAGTTTTCAATTTCAGAAAAGTGATGACATGGGCCCAGGGATCTCTTGAAAGGCATTACAATATGTAGCAATGTATTTGCTATACTGATAATTTGTCCATTGCTTACAGCTAACATTGGTTCTGTGAAGGACCAAAAAGGCTGACCATTGTTACAAGTCAAAAGAACTTCTTTGGTACAGTATACAACCCTTTTTTGCAAAGTGTTTATTTGTGGATTTCTCTGATGAATCAATCCTGTCTACCAGCCATCTACCGATTCATCCATCCACCCATCTGTAAGGATCTGATGTAAGTTGTGAAAACTCAAAGTTGTGAAAACTCAGGACAAAGATTAAGCTGGGCAGCAGCCTAAAGTCACTTCCAGATCAACCAGGGACATGATTTAGGAATCAAGACAAAATGAGCATTTAAAAAATGGCAGAGCAAAAGTCAAAAATCACAGAAAGGAGTGTTATAGGCCAGTGGCCCCCATCCCCCGGGCCGCGGACCGATATCGGGCCGTGAGTCATGTGGTACCGGTCCGCGGGCTCCACAGAAAAAAAAAACTTACAGTATTTCCGTTTTATTTACTATCAGAGTCTAAACGATGTTTTATTTTAAACAAGATGTTCAAAGTTTACCGTGGCGACCAGAGAGCATATGCATCAACAGCAGTTGGCGAAACCCTTAATCTCTGAACATTTTAACAGACAGCATGAGCCAATCAAGAATAGTCTGACCGTACTACGTACGTCATTTATAATGTATTCTAATTACCTTGCTTTGGATAAAACACACATTTTATGGCTTAACCAAAGTATTTAAAATCTAAAAGTTGATGAAGACTGCTCTGAATTGTTGTTTTTTGAGTCTCTAAATCTGCCAAGTGAATCAAAATGTTATCTTAACACACTATGTGGTTACTGTGTTATCACCATAGCGGCTTGGTATTAAATTAAAAAAGGAATGGATCTAAAATCTTTAGACAGCGGAGAACAGAACTGGTTTACACAGCTTTCTCTGTGTGTTGCCCATTTGTTATTTAAGAGTATTCAGTCTGGCAATGTGGGGCAGCCTTAGTTTGTGGAAGGCTGACACAACTAAAGACAAGAGCTTAAAATGATGGTTGCCAATTCTAAACTGTGGTCTGGACAAACTTATTGACCAAAGATCATGCTTTCAAAGATAAGACTGCTTGCCCTGATGTTGACTGTCAGGTAGCACACTCTGCTACTTTGACCACATTGACTGTCCCCTCAGAAAGAATCATCAAACCTGGTAGCTTTGTCCATATGATGCCGATTCAGCATCTGTTAGCAAACTATTACAGAACAGGACAGCTCAAAATGTGTCGAATGACAAACCCTGGTAAGGCTGAACGATCGTTTTGATTATATTGGATATTATAACATCCTGTATTATACTGCTTATGTTTAGCCACAATGTTGTTTGGAGGCTGTCTTGAACACAGGTTTACAAAATGGGATTTTAAAATGGCCAAATATGGCATTTAAGTATCGATACCATACTAAATTTTAGTATGGATTAGTATCTGAAAATCTTTTTGACAACCCTAGTCCCCTTTAATGATGTTTTAAAAAGTGCATCTGATTTCCCAGGGCAGGGAACAGTGTTTAGGACCACCTTGGAGCACAGTGATAGTGTGAAAATAACAGCTTGGTTTAAACTGTGCACAGCCCTAAAAACACAACATATTTTAGCACAGCCATAAAATCTTACACACTTCTTAAATTTAGTTAAAGCAGGCAATACGTGTTTTTCTCAATGTTCATAAAATTCTAAATAGAAAAATCCTATAGTAAGGCTTAATCGTGCTGTAATTACTGATTCTGTGTGTCATGCTGTACCACACGCATGGCAGTGATGCTAATGCAATAAGGACAATAACATTAAGACAGAATGCCTCATTAGGACAAGCTTAGGAGATGTGCATGTGTCTGTGTGTTCTGAATGTATCTAAGCAGATTAGCCTGTGTACTATGTAATATGTGACTGATGTCCTATGTGCATAAGTATATTTGTGTGTGTGTGTGTGTGTGTGTGTGTGTGTGTGTGTGTGTGTGTGTAATGAACAGGAAGCAGTCTGTAGTAAAGGTCATGTGTTATTTGCTGTGACGGTTGTAGGCTGTCAGAGAAACAGTTGAGGATGTGTGATAAAGAAGACTAGGGTGGAATGCTGTCTGTGGCACATGTCTGCTATTAAACAAGACCAAGACATTACTCAAGCATGCACATGAATATATGAACACTCTAGTGCCAGGGACCTGTAATGCATTGCTCTGATCGCTATCAGCAATGATATGGCACCGACCTTATTAAACGGTCTGTGAGTAAGATACATTTCACAGTGTTTCTTCACCATAGCTGTTGGGAAATTGTAACTGTGCAGTTATATACAACAACTAGGACAATGCCTGAAGAGAACTGCTAAAACTACTGTTTAAAAACTGCATACTGTTTAAAAACCGAATCTTTCCCACTGTTATCACTGATTTTTGCTTGATCAGTGAGGGAAAGGAATACCTACTAGCCAATTCAAGAGACAATATAATGCCTGTTCTGTGGATGTAGACTAAGCGTAATCTTGGTCTAGACAGCAATGAATATTACATTTGGGCTCAGGCTTAATTTGGGGCTGGGAGAACGATCCCTAATTTAGGAATCTGAATTGTTTAGGTTTTAAACACGTTGCTGTAACATGTTTTAAATATGCCACAGTGTTTAGTTTAGCTGGTCCGCCAACTGAGAACAAATGACTCAAAAGTTTGACTGTAACATAACAAAAAGCATCAAGATATAAAAGAGGAGAGCACTTGGTTTGAATAATCATGTTACATTTAGGTTTTAGACCCCGACATTTATTTGCTGGGACCACTTTACCTAGACAGGCCCCTATAAATACTGCACAGATATTCAACAAACTTTTTTGAGACTCAGCACCGTTTGGGTTAGGATTAGTACCAGGGTTATGGGCTGGGCTGAAGTTAAGGTTAGGGTTAGAGTGAGGGATACTATAGCACAAAGGATTCTTTGATTGTAACAACTGTTTATGATGTGCTATAGAATCTTTTTTTTTTAAAGACTCTTTAAAATAACATATCTAAAAGGTTACCTATCAAAGGAGAGTGATTTAAACATGCAGATTTTTAAGCATTCAAATGTTTCTTTAAGCTGTCATACTTTACAACCAAATTCTTGATGAATCACCATTTACAAGATTAGGTTAAGGTAATTTTTTTTGTTAGAGAAGGCAAAGTAGAGAAAGCTTTCTAACACTAGTTAGATAGGCTTAGTTCATAGTCAAGCTTTCCACATTGTATTTTTTTTAAAATAGGGGCATAGCCCAAGCCAGCAATGTTAAAGAAACATGTTTAAAACATTCAATTTACAGTGTATCTTATGGAAACGATATTATTTTACTCCCAGGAAATACATACCCTCTCATATCAGTGCTCTGCATGCTGGGCTCAGATGACAGAATCCCTATCTGGAGATATTTTAATCAGTGCATCCCTACTGGCGGACACCGACAGATACACCATATCTTTATCTGCCATATCTATCTATATGCCTCCTTGTCAATCCATTCCACACCTTAACATCTCTATCTTACACCCTCTCTCTATCCTCCGGCCATCTCTCTCTCACACACAAACACACTTCTCCCTATGGAGCATAAGCTTCCCTCTTTCCACTTGTCCTCTGGCTTCATTATATCTCTCCTCTCTCAGTCACTAAGGACTTGGGCTCATCCCTCTCTTCCAACAACAAGGCTTCCCAGGTGAGCCTTCTGCTATCTGCTGTGTGCCTTTTTCTCTCCCCCTCTCCTTACATCTCTCTCTGCCTCACTTGCACAAACAACACTCCGCATCCTACCATGACTGCATGCCCTACTTTTTGTCCACCCTTTCAGTCTTTCCTAACATATTTCAGCAATATGATGAAGCCAGAGGAGGAATGAAAAGAGTGAGTACAAACTTGTATATATCTTTAATTGTCACAATATAAAGCATCAGACTCTTCCTCTTTGCTATGGCCAACACACACATACTCACACCTATTCCACCCCCCCACCCACCCCGCCACACACACACACACACAAACACAGTTTTCTTGGAACACCAAAAATGTTTCATCTGTGGCATTATGCAAAGAACCCTGAAAAGCACACTTATCAACCACTACTTTTTGGGACAAAATGTAATGGATATTATCTATCAAATAATCTACATATCTATACAAATCTTTAGCAATATTATGTTATAAAGGTTTAGACATTATACCGCACAGAGCTATACCTTTATTAAAGTGGAGAGAAACTTTTCTTGCTCTACCTGTGAGGGAGCGCAAAGGGCCTTATTTTGAAAACACTTGAACAAAACCGCATGTTCACACGCATGCAGCTAAGAAAGGATGACTGCGTGTGCAAGGTGAGTGAATGCTGGTTAGCACGAGTGTGTGTGTGAGTATGTGTGTATGTGTGTATGTGTGTGTTTTTGAAATTGAAGCACATGTATACAGTACCACTGCAACACCCACACAACCTGAAACCACATCCAGCACACTTACAGCTCAGCATCTGCCACCACTCAAAGCTCTACTTAAAAGGCCTGAGAGAGAGAGAGTTTGCAATATAGCTGTGAGCTCCTGAACACAGCACTCTCTCTGAAGAACTTTATAGCCACTAAGAAGGAACTCAGAGGAGGCAGTACGGAAACTAAATGAGGGGCTTACATTTCAAAACGTCTTTACATCAGCTGTTGTGATTTCATGTTCTATAGTGAACATACTATATGCAGCAGAAACATGCTGACGATCTCTGTCAGAAAATTTCAAACTATACGATTATAATCAAATCCAGTGCACCATCAATATCATGCAATCATCAGAACACATTTTTTTCCAAACAGGCTCGTAATTTATCATTCTGGTTTTCATTTAACTGTTCAGCATCTTCATAGTGTAAATAAGTGAAGTGAGTGCACTCTGTTCTGGAATAGTACTTTATTTATACCTCTATTGCATAGCATACTGATGCATAACTCATGGTGTTAAATGATTCATGGACTTTTACTTTTGAGGAATTTGATATTTAAAAATATTTAAAACATCTAGTTTAAAATGTCAGTTAGGACCATTACACAGTAATTAAAGTTGTTCTGGCTAATAAAAAGAACTAGATCAAATGCGTTTCATATGTTTTAGGATTAAAAAAATGGCCATTTGCTAATAAAACTGGAATCAGGCGTTTTTATTTTCCAATATTCAGAAGGCATTCCATATGCAACAGATTTGCAGTAATGTGCATTGTTAAGACAACTTAGCGCCATTGCTTAACCTAATCAGGTCTTAAAAACTAAGCAAACTTCTCAGTTTGGGCTGTATTGATCTAGACACAGATCTAGAATTTATTGTTCGACAGATACCACAGCAGTACAAATGGAAAATTAACACATGATCTAACTTAATAAAATGATCAATTATTACTTGTCCAGCAAATTGATTTTAGACAGCGTATTATTTTTAGACAACTGGGTATGTTTTCAAAAACAACCTCACAAGCACAATGACAGCTGGAAGCAGTGCAAAAAGTTGAGAAAAGTTTTGGAGCCTTATTTATGGAAGTTATTTGAACCACTGTTGATTTCTAGTGCTCTGGCTCCAGACATATCCTGGGTGATCAATTGCACATGGGGTCGGTGGGAATTTGTGGAAATTTCATTTTCGACAAACAATTCCTTTAAGACCAGGGTCAGGTTGTCCCAAAGAGCAATAATCATGCATGCAATAATCATGCTAGTCGGATGTAACACCAATGTCTTTGACACTTTGTTGTGTCACGTGGTCTCAGTTTTGTGTTCAAATCTGTCATGGTGTTCACACTGAAGGCTCAAAAGGCCTGTGTTAAATTACACTGAATAACTTATCTGCCACCACCATCTCTTCATTCAAGCAATCTAAGCTTATCATCGACAAATTCATATTACCGAACCAAGTAGCAGAGCTTCTGGAGGGGAAAATCTGAAACACACAAGCTGACTGCTGTTCAAGCAATAACAACGGTTGATGAAGCTCTTAATGAGGAAGTTCATCATAATATTTTTCTGAGCTCTCACCACATCTCACTGCCGACTCCACATGAGCACCAAGTGTAGACTAATCTCTTTCCCTCTTACACTCCTCCCAACAGCTGTCTTTGTCCTCTCACTGTCTCTTTTCCTGTCTGAAAGAATGACTCATCTGTGTTGCTGTTACTAGAGTAGCATGTGTGTGTAAGAGAGAGAGAGAGAAAGAGAGAGAGAGAGAGAGAGATCAACGTGTTTATCAAAGCAGTGCATAGAATTTACTTCATTCAAATGTTCAGATTATTTCCACACACACCCATTGTCACACTTTCTGTGTTTCGTTCATGTGGGAATAATGTCCACATGTGAACCATGATGCAGATTCAGTGCACTACTGGTTATTCAGTGAAATAAAGGCCTGCTGGTCACTCACTCGTTCAGGCAGGTCCTCCACAGGGTTAATGATGTGCAGCACCTTCTCCAACCTTTTTCAGCTTCTCCTCACTTTGGCTTGGCCTGCACGGCCAGCTGTCCACATCAGGCTTCACTCTACTCCTCAGAGCGCTGAAAGTGCCCGGGCTCTTCAAGGAAAGGTGCAGACTGGGGCCAGGCCGCTGTGCTCATGATGTGACCCCCTCCAGCAGGGGCTCATAACGGCGCACTGCGAAGCCGCCCTGCGCAAAGCAAAGCGAAGGAAGTCTCAGTTTGAATATTGTGATTTGAATATTTCGCGCATGGCCACAAAAGCAAAACCGAAAAGAGACTGCAAGGACCGGAAAACGGTTCAACTGACAAAACCAGCAGCCCCTAAACCCACGCTCACGAAACCCCACTCAGCAAGCAGTTCAAAAAAACCTGAGACACTCCTCCCGAGCCTTTTACGCAAGTTCACAAGAGATGAGCTACGATATTCCTCCGCAGACCGAGTAAGCTTTTCTTAACTAAACAGTCTTTAAGGAGCCATAATTAGACTCCGAAACAACATTTTTAGCCTTATTCAGAATGAAAAAGGCATTTTAACTGTGAAAGTTGTACTTACCTGATCTGTGCGTAAAAACATGTGAAACAGTACCAACAGCTTTCCCTTTAGCTTTAAAAACAGACATGATACTGATAGTGTCTTCACTTCTCCATCACTGTGCGTAAACACGGAGCAGTGGAGCGCCCGGTGGGCGGGGGATCCTAACAACTCCAATCACCTCCAACCACCTCCTCAACTCCTCTTAACTCATTACTGCGTCCACCAGCTCCTCCTATCTCCTCCAGCGCTGAGAGAAGCGCTCCTCACTGTGCACTGGCTGGGCTTCATGAGGCAAATGAGGCTGCAGGGGAGGAGGCAAGGAGAGTCACTGGAGAAACATCTTCCTCTCTAAGCTTTTTTACTCATAAACCCTAATGATAAAAGTGGCAGACGTCAGTCGAGAACTCTGTGTCCTGAAGTTTGTCTGGACAAGGAAAATACTCATCCAATGTGTCATAACCAATAGGGTATTAATATAAAACATGTTCCCCTTTTGCTGCAAAAAAAGCCCCTACTTTTCTGGGAAGGCTTTACATTGGAACAAAGCTGTAAGAACTACAGTCCTACTGTTCAACAGTCCGGTACTGGGGAGCTTTATGCCACTGTCTCTGATGACTGGCATCAGAGATGGTGGCTTTAAGCTTATATGTGGCTGCTTCACAATTCATTTCAAAATCAATTACCACTCAATTCGAAATGCTTCTGTGTAAATATTACACAGGCTTTTTGTAAAATTCAGTACCTGGATGTTCTTCAGTGATTGTTTCTGGAAACCTCTGGACATACAAGTGTTCTAGGAATCTTTATTAAATGTGCAACATTTTTAGACAAACAAATGTATTGCCAATAGAATGGGACACTCTAAAGAAACTGCACATTGGATCGTGGACAGAGGTGGGCACCATCTACAAACATTGGCATGGTTTGGAATGACCTTTGTGATCAAGAAAGTGACTTTTGTTTGGCAGGTGTTGGCTAATTATTATTTGACAGATGTTGTATAGGTGCACTGAATGTGCAGTATTTCGGTTAAATAGTGAGTGTGGATTTAAGCTGTTTACAGGTTTAAGAAACAGTTGTGGACTAGTTGAGCACTGAAATACGTCGCACTGGAAAAGAGTGTCAGCCAAATGCCATAAATGTAAAATGAAAATGTAAGAACTAATCATCCAACAACACTACCTGACTTCACCAATACTCTTGCGGAGATACACACTTTTGGACATACAGTTTATAGACAAGTTTTCCAGAGTTTTCTGATCCAAGAGATGTTACTTAAATGAAAACAGAAAAACAAGCAGGGAACTGAATACTAATGCCTGGAGCACATAAATGCGTCAGGAGAGGCAGGAGAAGATTTACAGAGATACCGTCTGAGACACAACTTGCTTGTCTGCGTATTGATTTTTCACTGACTCACAGTGAAGCCGAAGAGAAGTGAGACAGTGTGAGATCAGCGTGTTCCTGGGAGGCCTGTGGGACCTTAAATTCAACACACCCTCCCAGACTACAAAATAAGAAGAACATGAGCAAGTGATCCCACATTTCCATTTTCTGTTTGAAATAATACCATTTCACTCTCATTTTCAACACAGTCTAATTAGCACAAGGTCACACTGGGTAAGGTTTGCTATTGATGGTCCATGGAAATTAACTTTGGCACCCGTTTATATGGCTCTTATTCAGGGCAGAGATACATACGAACAATTTCAATTAAATTAAAATTAATAACAATGGTAAAAATAGGAAAGTATTACTCAGCTGATAATCTTAACAGCTATCTCAGTAATCACTGTGAAACTGATGTCAGATCAAATTTATGTTAGTTAAACTTAATTAAATATTAATCAAAGGCTTAATGAAATCAAACGACCTGTATCTGAATACATAATTAACTTTTACCAAATAACAGCTCATGTGATAATCATGATATATTTAACTTTTTTGGATATTGATAGTGTAACATGTCAGGGCTGCAGGAGTTCTATATCAGTGGAGGCATGTGTGAACTTCTAGCACCCAAACCTGTGTGGAAACAACCACTGTTCCACTGTTCCACTGTTCTACTGTTCCGCCAGATATTCATGGTTCAAACAGAGGTTCAAATAGATAATGCACTTTTTACTGACCTCTTAGCAATCAGCCACTCTACTGAACAGAGAAAGAGCCACACCTGGGGAGGAAAGTCATCATATACCGAAACCAAGAAATTGTGGCCAAGACTGGTTACAGATAAAGAAAGAGAGTGTGTGTGTGTGTGTGTGTGTGTGTGGGGGGAACAGAGAGAGAGAGAGAGAGAGAGAGAGAGAGAGAGAGAGAGAGAGAGAGAGAGAGAGAGAGAGAGAGAGAG
>JBBJLR010000002.1:10888314-10898695 GCA_037577145.1 Brachypetersius gabonensis | reverse complement strand
GTGTGTGTTTGTGTGTGTGTGTGTGTGTGTGTGTGTGTGTGTGTGTGTGTGTGTGTGTGTGTGTGTGTGTGTGTTTTCAGCCTGGATCTTCTGGGCAGGCTTTGGGCAGCTCGCCCCTTCACCCTAATGCTCAGTGTTCAGATACCTCTCTCTGCCCCACAGATTCAGAGCGAACACAGAGGGCGAGAATAGCTTATCACCGTCTCTGTGTCGATTTTCTCTCTTAGGTTTTTCACGACCCCAAAAACGACTCCGAGTGCCTGAGCAACATAAAGGAGTTTCTGAAGGGCTGCGCTGCGTTTCATGTAGAGGTAAGTTGATGCTATTTTGCACAAAAACGACTGAGAGACGCATTGGCCTGCGCGGTTGCAACTTTACAGTTGCAACCGCAACTGTTTGCAACTTTACAGTTGCAAACGGTGCAACGAGGTGGGGGCAGTCAACAAAGGACGCGTAAAGGGAGGCAAAACACAACAGCCAATAAACACAAAACCAGCCTTACAGCAGAACGGGTTATAGACTACTTTCAGTCTTCACAGACTCCCTTCTGGACATTTTTCATCTCTCTGAATTAAGCTCGTCTTTCTTATGAACAGTTTTGCATTGTTCATTCATGGTGATGCCTTGACACTCCTCTAGGATTTGGCATGATGTGGAAACACCAGTGTCATTCACAGGCTCTGATAAAGCCAGGTACACCTGCAACTGTGGTCGTGTTTTGTTGTCAAATAATGAGAGATATGTGCCAAAATAAGAGTGTTAACATCCCAGTCCACATGGAAGTCTCTCAGCAACTTAACTCTTTAGAAGTATTTTTTGAAGTTCATTTGAGCTTGTTTTATCCAGATCACTGCTTAATGGTGACACTACTAACAGGGTTCTTTTTTCAAATTGTGTCAATGCAATGGGCCATTGTGATTCATACCTGCAACCTAGCCAGATGAAACCCAGTGTTTGGATATAGGAAGCTTCAAAATGTCATTGTAGAGCACAAAGGGTCTCGGATTGGAGCCCGCTGAATTATGCGCATTTATTATGGGTCCAGATGGTTTGGGATAAGGTCCATCTATAGGCAAGTGCACTGAGAGGAATAAAGGTCTTGTCTGTGGTCATATATGGGATATATCATGTTAGCTATGTAATGACCACAAAAGCAAGTCATCATTACATAGCTAATGACCACTTGCTTGAGAGAAGTAAGTTGTTTGCCTTGTTTTTTAGGAATTAAAGAATTGATTTGCCTTTTCAGTCTTCTTAATAGAAACATGCGCTCATGACAAGTGAAACTGTTCAAATCTAGACTTAGCTGAGGGCGACCGATCGTATGTGTTCACTTGCTCTGTTTTTGTGCTTTGTAGAGTGTGAGCAGGATACTACAGTATTCTCTTCACATAATACAGTAGAGTTCTCACAGAAAGATGCCCTGGCAGTGCCCATGTCCAGCTGGGACATGCCTGCACAAGCCCCTCTTTGTCTGTGTTGAAGACCGTTTTTGAAGGGCCAGTACACTGGGCTTTGCATGATTGCTGTTGGGTTAGATCACAACTGAACACATTAACAATACAGCGAGAGAAAACTCCCGCTGCTGTTGCTGCTCTTGTCTGTTTACTCTGATGGCAAGAGCTTTTAAAGTGCTTGTTTCTGGTTTTATCCGAGATTATCACTTTTAACACTTAGTAGTTTTCATTTGGTCCTGTTGTAGTGCACCTGGCATGCATGAGTGCTGCTGTTCACCCTGTGTACACATCACTCTCTCAGTCAGTATTTCAATCTTCCTTTTCTGTATTTTGATCTCTTATTTTCATATACATGACTGGTTGCGCTCTAGTGCCAAAAGCTGCTTATTCTCTTGCATATAAAATTGTAATTTATCCAGGTCGGTTTACTAATCTGCCCAAACAACAGAGCATGTGGCCCTCCCAATGAAGCAATTGTATTTTAACCATTCAGATGTTATTTTTTGGTTGGTATGAAATATAATAGTTAATTATACATTTGTCACACATAGAAGAATAATGCATTTGTTTTCTGTTTCATGTCCTTGTTATTAGTCACTTTCTGCAGTCTGGATTTACATCCTTTGATCCTGTGCAGTATATTTTTTGTGTTAGAAACTTGTTTAACTAGGGCAACAACAGTACATACACACACAATGACAAAAGCACTGACTGGTAATACAGATATACATGTGCGCATACACAGACACACACAGTCGCTTATTCTCCCCAGGCATATCTGTAATCAGAGCGGAAAGTGAAAGGGAAGTGTAGCAGGGATGGCGGACTGGGACTTGTCAGCTATCCCTGCACATACCATCTAATCATCAGTTAATACTGGACAGAACAGAAAAGTGTTTTTTTGAAAATATTTTTAAAGACTGTGTTTATAGTGCTTCACCTACTGTGAGGGTGGGCAGGCTTAAAAATGATAAATGACAAACAGTCTCATTTACTATCCAAAAAGGGCCTAAATGTTTGAGAATGACTATTGTAGTCAATGAGATATGAAGAGCATAACTACTAGTTTCAGTGTTTGAATAGTTAGATTGTGTAGGTGAACTGCCTGTAATGAAGAAAATGTTGTTACTAAAATTGAAAAGATCAGTGATGGATTCCTAACAGTTGGCTGCTGTCTACACAGAAATGGCCAGTGATTGACACACAGTCCAGCCACCATGACTCTGGGTTTTGATTTTAATGTTACAGTGAGATAACCCTGCTGGTAAGAACGCTGAAATAGCTGCTGCAGACAGTGAGTGGGCTGACTGACTTACGATGAAGCTGCCTCACCTGTCTCGAGAACATCCCACACTTAACTCATACACCTCTGTAAAATATTATTCTTCCAAATGTGCTGCATGTTTTATGGCTTTTTGGCTGTAGGCTGTTAAAAACCTATAAATGCAAAAAAATTAAATTTCTGCATTGTGTTTGCTTTTGGATGGGTGTTGAGCTTTGAATCATGTTGATTGAATGATGTATATCAAAATACTCTGAAAGGACTTGATATGAAATGTTTTTTTTATGGAAATTAGAGGCTTTATATAATGAATGGTTTGCTTCTCAACCCTTTCCTTTTAGCCATTTGAACCTAGTGACCTGTCCCAAGGCCAGAACTTCAGTAAAGTCCTCACTACACTGGTTGCGCTCAACAAAGTGACTGCAGGTGAGCAGGGCAGATAAGGATAGGGATGTGAACACTTAACATCCTACCAGCACACTAAAATGAACAGTGGTATTTCTATCAGTTGTTAGGAACTTTAGTTATAGCTAATTTCAGCTGTTGTAAAATAAACTATAACTTAATTTAAACATTTAGTGGTAAATACTTTCTAGTTGGTATTAAGCTAAATAATTTTACTTCATTTTGCACTTTTATTGATTTTACAAATTTTAGTAATGCTTCTTCTAATTTCAGATTTTTGTTGAATGAAGGTCTCATTTTTGTATATGATACTGTAGTCAGCAACGTCTACTATGTCTGAGTCTTTCTTGTGTTTTCTTTCACTGAAAAGATATTGGCATTGGCAGTGACTCTGTATGCACGCGTCACTCGTCCGCCCACCGCATCAAGTCGTTCGAATCCCTGGTATCGCAGACCTCACTGGGCCGATCATCCAAACTGCTCCATAACCAGTTCCGAAGCCTGGTAGGTAGCAGGTGTCAGGATAAATCTTTAGTATTATTATCAGTAGCATTGCATCTCAAAACAGTCTTTGTGTTGAAGGAAACGGCCAGTAAAATGACAGAGCAGACATATCTGGATGATGCATATTGTTTTGATAATAGGGATTCGAATCTGGTAGAGGTAGAATCTGCTTGAATTAAATTTTCCTGTGATTGCCTGATGATCTGCTGACATTCAGTCTGAAGATGTGGAGTATCTGTCTTTCGCTTCAGGATATGACGGAGAACAGTAACGCCCAGTTGGTGGTAAAAGCTCGTTTTAACTTCCAGCAGACCAATGAGGATGAGCTCTCCTTCAGCAAGGGTGACATCATTAACGTCACTCGCACAGAAGAGGGGGGATGGTGGGAAGGCTCCATCAATGGAAAGACAGGATGGTTTCCAAGCAACTATGTCAGAGAGGTCAAAGGTTGTGGCAAGTGTCAGTCACGTAAAACCAACATCACCCCCCAATTTTTTATGTTATTGAATTCAAAAATGTAAATGACCTTTATTTTTTATGATATGCAATGATTTTGTTTTCATTTCTTTTGGTGTAATACAGACAAACAAGTCTCCCCGAAATCTGGAACACTTAAAAGTCCCCCTAAAGGCTTTGATACAGCTGCTCTCAGCAAAACCTACTACAACCTGGTGAGAATTGTTTACATCGTTAAAATGGTTTGATTTTATTGGTTTCATGACTAAAACCAGCATAAATACAGGCTCTTCCAGAGTAGAGCCTTATGATAGGAGCAGTCATCACTAACTGTTCTAATGGTGAAGTTTTACTTGCCTAAGGGCTTTGATGGACGTTTATGTAAGCTTGTCCCAGTTCTGTCAGGCTAAGCTTTTAATGTCTGTCTCTGCTTCTGGTTATTGAAAAACGAAAGTGCTAGCCCTTCGCTTTTGGAGGCAGACATTAGATTTGTTGCCTTCAAAATATATGTTTGTAGTTCTTCATTTTGTCATCTTCATCAAAAATTTCCATTGTTTAGTTTTTTTACTTGTATTTTATCTATACACTAATTTACTGCTGTTTGAGTCTTTGTAGTTAAATGAGTCTGTATAATGTGTTATGATCTTAATTAAGACTGATGTCAGGCTAAATGGGACACGTATGATTGAGGGTATTTTTATTAGTGCCATCAGAGCTTCTATGATAAACTCATAGCAAAGGACTTTTATGATGGTCAAATAAACCGAAAAACTTATATTGGTTTAATTGCTTAGAAAAACAAAACAATCTATACTTTTTGTATGTCAGAGACTGCATCTTTGTGCATCACATCTCTTATTGTCGTGTCTTGGTATCTGACACACATCACTTCTTATGTCCACCTCATATAACCCTGATTTACGGTTTATATTGAATAGTAGTGAGAATTAGTAAAGTAGTAGTAGTTGAAGCATGCGAATTATAACTGCCTGATGCTGTGGGTGTTATTGAAACCTTAACATTTCTTATCATGTCTTCACTTTCTCACCGCAGGTGTTACAGAACATTTTGGAAACAGAAACCGAGTATTCTAAGGATCTTCAGAATCTTCTGTCAAATTACCTGAGACCACTACAGAACACAGAAAAGTAAGCCATGTTGTTATCCCTCCTCCCTGCATAGCTATTGGTTGTAAGTGAACAGTTTTTTTCAGGGCTAGTGATATTCCCCATCTATAGTTTGTATAATTTGTATAACAAGTACCAGAGTAGGTGCCACTGCATTTTTTCAGAAGAGGTGGGTGCTATGGACCCTTTTAAGGGCATAAGCTGTTTACTGTTGTGCAGTGACTTTCCATAGGTTTTCATGGGGGGAAAACAGGTGGAGGCAACTGAGAAAAAGGCAGACGTACAAGAAAAAGGAAGTGTGTACAAGCTGTTAGCCAGCATGAATATTTTCAGGGTTTTTTTTGCCATTGATATTGCCTTCATTTCACATCTGACTGTTTCATACAGCTGCTAGATTATAGCAGAGACCATCAAAAATGTTTTTATTTTTAACATTTGAAAATTGGTGCAGGGTTTCTTTCCATTGCTCTTCAATTATGGTATGCATTGTGTGTGCTGTCACTTAATTATATTGTTTCATAAAAACAAGAGGACATTCTCATCTGCCAAGTCTTAGGATTTAAGAGAAATTAGTGTTTGTGAATGTGTGCGTGCAGGTGAACACGGCATTCAGGCTCATCTAATTGCAAACTGTCATGATTCTTAGTTGCCGGAATAACATTTCCTTGTGAATTATGCTCAGTCGGAAGATGTGGGTGGTTGCAGAAGGATTGCTTTCTTTTCGTTTGTCAGATGCATGATATTTCTCCTTTGTCACAATTTTTGACATTGATTGCAATCTTGATTGACTTTATTTGTATTTGAACTATTTCTGTTGTCTGCTGGATGTTGAGACTCATAAATTAAAATATGTTCAGAAGCCATGATAAAGGGCAGAAGTTGCCAACCAAAAAACCCACTTGTGATTAGATAAGCGTACTCGCTCACTCACATGCTGTGTTCCTGCGTTTTCTGCGCGTTTTTCCGTTGCACGGCACTAAACCAAACGTCGCCCACGTGATCGTCATAACCTTGCATGTCGAGACCCTTGTCATTCGAGGACCCCCTGCATTTGGTCATGTTTATAAATGTACTGTATACTTTGACATTGTTTGAATGTTGACCTCTGTGTGGACTAAACCAACTTATAATGTTCCGTTACCTGATCTATCTTCGTTACCTAAGGAACTGACAGTAGATGGCAAAATGTACAAGTAGGCTAATAAATAACATTAGTAGAAAAACATTGTAACAATGTTTTTTATAGCCATAGCCTACATTAAATGAACTACAGTTTAATCATTCTGGCCAAAATAAGGAAGAGGCATTCAAGAATATTATAGCATAATGAGGAATAAATGACTATATAAACACAAGATCAGTTATTATACCATTCTACCATTAAAACCACCCCCTCATCTGACAAACAACTCTGACCAGTCAATCTCTGTGGGTCAGACTGAGACGTAAAGTCAAGTCCTTTTACTCTCCGTCTTGGTCTTTTTTTCAAAGTGGCAAAGCACATAACTCAGGTGAAAAAACCACTGTTGTTAAAGAATTCTATGTCCATGAAAGGGTACGTTTATTCAGCTGTTTGTGCTGCAGTAACTTTTCTGTGAAATTCGAACAGACAGGCTAGCTTTTACTTCTCATGCACATCAGAATGCCTTTGGTGCCTGTTACCCTGTTGCCGGTTCACTGGTTTTCCTTCCTTGGTCCATTTCTGGTTACTATTGCATACCGGGAACACTTCACCCGACCTGCTGTTTGGGAGACGCTCTGACTCAGTTGTCTAGCGATCACAGTGTCTCCTAAATTTTTTAAATCCTCATGCTTGCCCATTTTGCCATGCTTCCAACATATCAACTTCAAGAACTAAATGTTTACTTGTTGCCTAATATATCCATCCCACCTCTTGGCAGGAGCCACTGTAACAAGATAATTAATGTCATTCACTTTACCTTTCAGTGGTTTTAATGCTGTGGCTAAATTGGTATATATATGTAATTAAAACGGTAAGGTGACATTTTAGTATTCTCTGAATTCACATGGCATTCTAGCACAGTTGATTATAGGATGGCAGATGGTTAATAATTTAAGCTTAGGAAGAGCAAACACAAATAATAGATCTGTCATGTATATTACAGATCTTGTATAATCCTGGATTATCTTCTTATAATTGGTTTGCATACAGTTATCTCTCTCTCTCTTTCTTTCTCTCTTTTCTGTCACTATACTGGTTTGCGGTGAACACTTTATTCCATTCCATTTTAGATTTTGCCCTGCAGATATCAGTGTCATCCTGGGAAACCTGGAGGAAATCAGTACCTTCCAGCAAACCCTTGTCCAATCATTGGAAGACTGCACCAAGTGAGTACCATTAATGAATAGCTTTTAAAATTGCAGTAGGTAACCCCTATAAAAAAAATAACGTCATATTTGCTAAAACTACCACTATATACTGAGAATACCACAAGAGGCTACGGGGCCTGAAAGGGTGAAAAAAACCCCCACAATGCCCCATTTAATTAAATGTGTGGAATTTAATTCATGTTTGTTCATGGATTAAAAAAATAAATGCATGCATGGCAGCCTCATTTGTGGGGAGGGCTTTGGAGGCACAGATGTAAAAGCTGTACATTCCAGTTCACTGTCTTCTCAGTCCTACTGACTGCAGCTCTAATAACAACCGTTGATAATATGTGGTGGAATTCTTATACACATGTCTCAGATTAATCTCAGATTTATATAAAACTGTAACATCTTGCTGATGCTTATTGAGAACAGCAACTAAATGAATATGATATCTTGATTGTGTTATAAGACCTTTTTTGTGCTTATACTGACCTCTACATTAGAATGATTGCAATAGGTTTGGAGTACTGCTGGAACTTGACAAGTGTGTATAATTCTGCCCTCAATTTACAGGGCTAATTAGAGTAATGAATTGTTGATACTGTAAGCATGTTTTATTCTTGCGTATCAGTCTCTCAATGCTTTACTCTAATTTAGCAAAAGGGGATTGTGAGAACTGAGAGAAATCTGAATGCTATTTACCTGTATTCAGACTTCCAGAGCTACAGCAGAAAGTTGGAGGCTTTTTCTTGAACCTCATGCCCAAAACAAGAGCTCTGTATATGGGTTACTGCTCAAACCATCCTTCAGCTGTCAACATTTTGACTGATCACAGGTACGACACTGCAGTCTACTTTTATTTTACAGTGAAAAGTTACACAGGTGATGTCTAAACAGCTTTGTCTGTGTCTGTGTGTGTGTCTGTGTGTGTGTCTGTGTGTGTGTCTGTGTGTGTGTCTGTGTGTGTGTCTGTGTGTGTGTTTCTTAAAGTGAGGAGCTAGGAGAGTTTATGGAGGGAAGAGGGGCAAGTTCTCCAGGTATTCTCACTTTGACCACAGGCCTTAGCAAACCCTTCATGAGACTAGACAAATACCCTACACTGCTGAAGGAGCTTGAGCGACACATGGAGGTAAGAGAGAGACTCTGTACTCTGCATCTTCTTGATTGAATATTCATGATTAGGTGGTTGTTCACTGTATTCTTTGCTTTCTTCTCCACAGGAAGGTCACCCAGATCGGACCGAAATTCAGAAGTGCATGGCTGCGTTCAAGAATCTTTCTGTGAGTTAGAAATTCGAGTTGCCCACATGGTGCTTTTTTTTTTTTTTACCATTAAGCCCTTGTTAGTATTCTTCATAGTGCACACTGCATCTCTCCTCAGACACTGCCATCCTGGTGCTCTGACTTGCCAGTCAGGTGTGCACCATTCCCATAGCAACCAGCATGTTTTTCACACTGTGTTTCCATGGTTACAGGCTCAGTGTCAGGAGGTGCGGAAGCGTAAGGAGCTGGAGCTTCAGATTCTTACTGAGTCCATACGGCTGTGGGAAGGGGAAGACATCAAGACTCTAGGCTCTGTGCTCTACATGAGTCAGGCTATGGTGCAGAACCATGGCTGTGAGGTGAGACAGTACTAATATCACTCATTTACCCTGCCTAATCATTTTTTGTCAAACCCCCTGCACATGGGTATCCATGTGATATCCTCCACATTTGTTTTGTTTTTTTTGTGACGTCCGTGCCTCGTCCGGCTCGCCCCCTCGTTCTCGTGCTGGGTTGTGAAAATGACAGTGCACATCGAAGAAAATGCATGTGCATGAATAACAGTACAGTCTGTACAGCAGTAATATCGACATTCTATTTACATTCTAGTAGTGTTGGAGCCATCAAATTGTCTTTTATTCTCAGCTTGTGCAGCTTTAAACAAACTTTGAAACACAGAGATTACTACATCCTCAACCGGCATGCCCCACCCCACCCAAACACTCACAAAAACACATAAACTGGGCCAACTGGCCACTCACCCGGCCCGCAAAGGCTCATGGGATCCAGTCCTAGCGTGCCGTCTCGTCATAATAGGCAGGGTTACTGTATTACATTTACATTTACAGCATTTAGCAGCCGCTCTTATTCCGAACGACATACATGGGTGCTTTGTACTCCACAAGAAACGTGTAATTTATAAGACTTATAATTAAGATCTGCTAGTAGACTAATGTTCTACCAGAGATGGAGTTAGTTCTCCACCAGGGCCCTGCCAGATCCAACATACACGTAGTATAGTATGATGGTTGTGTTAGGTAAGACATGTAGTTGTTATCCTAAGTGCTCAGTGATGCGGTGGGTTGTTTAAAGACAGCAAGGGTCTCAGCAGTTCTGACATTATATACTTGACATTTTCTGATGTGCTCTCGTATCATAATTATGGAGACTCAATGACCCACAATGCAAGCCACGTTTACAATTAATTCACTGTTTGCAAATAAAGAATATATATAGTGAAGGAAATAATTATTTGAGCCCTCGCTGATTTTGTAAGTTTGTCTAATGACAAAGAAATTAAAAGTCTCAGAACAGTATCATTTTAATGGTAGGTTTATTTTACACATCAAAAGGAAAATTGAAAAAATAACTTAAAATAAAAGATAGTGGCAAAACCCTTGTTTGCAAGCACAGAGGTCAAACGTTTCTTGTAATTGATGACCAGGTTTGTGCACAGTTTAGGATGAATTTTGATCCACTCTTTGCAGATCATCTCTAAATCACTAAGGTTTCGAGGCTGTCTCTGTGCAACTTTGAGCTTCAGCTCCCTCCATA
>JBBJLR010000002.1:10850231-10881203 GCA_037577145.1 Brachypetersius gabonensis | reverse complement strand
CTACTGCGTTACAGCAAAAAGTAATACGTTACTGTAATACATTACTTTTGTAACGCATTACTCCCAACACTGGTCACCAACTTGATCTTTCACACACGCTTTAGTATGCTATCGTCATGTGTATTTCTTAAGAAAAATATTTTTTATGTGACAGGACTCTGGTAGATGTTGTGTATGCTTTAAGGGATGAAGTTCAAGAGCTTAAACAAGTAAGTGCAGTAAATGTTCTCAGTTTTCAATTTCCTCCCCATGCATTTCTGGGGAAACGTATCTCTTTCAGTTATGTGTATCAGTTTAGTCATGTGAGTTAATCTGCAAACAGGACAACAAGAAAACGAAACGATCTCTGGAGGAGGAGCAGAGAGCTCGTAAAGACCTGGAAAGGATTGTACGGAAAGTTTTAAAGAATATGAACGACCCCTCCTGGGATGAGACCAATTTGTGAGATCAGTATGATTTGGTATATTTGTATAATATTTCACTGTGCAACCCATGTTGAATGCTGAAATGTGATGGATTTTTCCCATTTGAAAAATTCTTTGGCAAAATATTGAATACAGAATTTGAGGGATTTGATTATGCAATTTTCACATGGCGACCATATTGGCATCTTGATTCTGCCCGTGGGGAGTGTAACTACATTGGTTCCTCATGAAATGAATACTTCTGCAACAGAGGTACATCGTTTTAAACCATTTCTAACCCAGATGAAGATGAACAGCCAAGACATGTTTGGAGTCCATTTGCTTCCTTAGTTCAGATCTCCAAAACTTCTCTCAACCTACTCAAACTCCATCTCTCTTTGTTAAGGTGGTGTAATTGTTCCTTTAGAGCACAGTGTGTGTGCATGTTAGAAATCTTGTGGTGAAAACCGGACCAGATGTATCATATTTGTGTTCAGCATTATTTATTTACTGCAGCATTCCAGTAACCTATTCAGTCAGGAAAAAAATCAGTGATGTTGAAATAAGCTCATTTTCCATTGTTTGTAATTAAAATGAGTTATTTACACTTTTTTAGGAATGATAAGCTTACATGTGAAATTTCCATTAGGATTGGAAGGCAACCATTTGGGCAGTATTGATCATCGGTGGGTTCTTTTTTTTTTTTTCTTTTTTTTTTCGATTGGTTCTTGAACTGATTGGTGTCATGCAAATTACCTACTGGAATTTAACAAGCCCCTTTCATGGGAGATAAAGTCAGTATCTCTGGGTACGTTAACCAGGCCACTTCATGATGGAAATTATAAAGTAACGTAACTATGGGAGAGGAATAATTTTGGTTCAGTGTGATACTGCTAAATCCCGGTGAACTGTCCTGACACCCTTTAGATCTCCCCGATAATGGTATAATTTATAATGGTATAAGATCCACTATCCATGGTTCATTTTAGCTTTTGCAATAAGACTCCACTGGCAGACTTCATATTTTTTAATTCTGAATTGTTTTAATTGTGATCTTTTATTCAGAAAACTATATAAGGTACTTGTGTTGTACAGAGACTGTAAATAGTGAATAATACAGAGATATGATCCATAAGATTGTGTTTGTTCCATATTCATTCGCGAAATACGCTGATGTTCTCCTCATAATAATCTATTCAGTTATCGGTGCACACCTCTCACACAAACCTTTCACATGGGTATGAATCCAGGCTGAATGCTGTCAAACAGAAGTCCTAGTTGACAGTTATGTGAAATGTTATGCTGACCCTGTAGAGCTTCAACTTGTCTTTCTTTTAAGCTGTGGAGAATGGTGGGATGGTGGTCATAAGTCATAAATTACCCACAAAACATGATTTAGAAATGCACCATTTTGTTTTGCCATGTCATGTTTGTTCTAGTGTAATTGCATTTGCTGTCTGTGAAGACTAGACAAATGCCAAATTGTTATTTATGGACTAGTCTTTTTATGAGGGTGCACTGAGGACTGTAATATGCCCCTGACTGACTGTACTAAAAGAATGACTCATAGAAGGTTTTTATTAAGCAGTCCCTTAGCTCCAGACTGCCCCCCTTGTCAGTGATACCATTAAATTAAATCTGTAAATAAAGATGCTTCTCTTTTGCTACTTCTTTTGTGGGGTTGTCATTTTATAATCTTATAATAATTAATTGTGATATACTGTTTATTAATTAGCAATGATGGCCCCCATATCTAACCTACTGTGTCACTGTGTGCAGCAAAATGCCAAAATAAGACCAGATTTTAGGCTGTAAGATTTTCCACCCTTCGTTCCTGAAGGAGAGGCCGATGATGAGGATGACTTTATGCCCTTGTCTTTCTTCCCTATACAACAGTGCTGGATGAAGGTTGCGCATGCACCAGGACCTATTACAGTGACAAGGCAATCTAGGCCTTTTGTGGGCGATGATTCTACTTCATTGATTTACAATGGAAAGGATATAATTTTGCTGGTGTTGGCAAAAAGCTCAAATGTCAGCCTTTTCAGAATGCCAGCATTGCCTTGTTCACGGATGAATAAGGAGAAAGTCACCTTTTGTCTCCCGTTAAATATTCCTGCATAAATACAAAGGGGCATAATGACCTCCTGATAAAAGGAAGCCCCGATTTATCCCAATTTATCCTTTAGCATATAGATAAAACCCACAGATAAATGCCAGGCTGGCCTTTTCATTTTTGTGCACTTCTTTTTTTCTCCTCCACCTTATTGAGTTTAGGAGATGGCACAGCTGCTTTCATCAGTGATGTTGACATGTAAAAGACTACTGTCTGCACCATCTATCTCCAGGAACCAACTGGATAACATAAAAAGCATGCAAACAATACAAGTATTGTCACGTCTTTAGCAAGAATTATACAAAGCATCTGTGCATATTGGTTTTCACGACTTTGCTATCCTGTGGTACATGGTACCGGTTTTTGGGACTCGAGGCCAAGTCGTCAGGGATGTAGACAGTTTGGGACAAAGCTAATCACACCTGTAGAGTGTAATGGCCCGTTATTTGACTCCAAGTGTCAGGCCAGGTATTAATACCTCCTCCACTGTTGCTGACAGTGAAGTATAATAGCTGTCTTTGAGGGTCCGAGTGAAAGGGACAGCAGGACTCTGTGGACATTGAATCAATTAGCTTTTGACCAACCTATACACACACACACACACACACACACACTCCTCTAAGACCCTGTCTTTTCCTTTCTTCCCTTGGGTCTATTCAGTAGCCTGTGATCATTTAGATTTGACATGCATTGTGGTTGAGCTTGTCTCTCTCTTTCTCTTTTGCTCTCTCTCCCTCTTTTGCTACTGTCTGTCATTAATTTCCAGGCTTTACAATTTGCCAAAAAGAAAGAGAAAGGAGAGTGAGGGATGGATGGATGGATAAGAGCTCAGTGTCCTTTTGAAGGGGTTTGTTATTGCACAAAAAACAGCCGCCCAATAATTTTTCGTCAATGTTTAACTCTAAAAGCTTTTCCCCGTCAGCTTTTGAAAAGAAGAGCAATAAAGCCCTATTGAAAAGGATTGAATAAAAACAGTCCTCTAGGGCTTTGACCGAAGGGCTTCTTTTCTTCTGCCTCTAATCAAATAGGAACTGAAATGAATTAGAGTTTTCTTATGAAAATAGCCTTTGTTGGCAGGGAGGCCAGTAATTCATAAACAATAAGCAGCGTCATTGTGTGCATAGTAATATATTCATGCTGTGGAGAAGCTAGAAGGCAGTGCTACGGCTGTGTGGATGAAGGGAGGGATGTATTGCCTCTGGACTCTTTTAGATGCAGCCTCAGCTCAGTGAGCAGTTCTTTTTACTCCTAACCTTTCTTTCTCTTCTCTCAGTTGTATTTGTTTTTTACTTTTTCTTACTTGCTCTTTTCTCACCTCTTTCTCATTACTTTATTTACCTTTCTATCATTTTCTCACTTTTTTCCCCTAAATGTGCCTTTAGGAATATTCCATTGATCTGCCTGGGATTTCAGACTTTGCTCTTCGTCCTTCTGCCTCACTTCTCTCTCTCTGAGACAGGGGATTTATTCTGGACTCCAGAGGAAGTCAGACACAGTGCTGGATTTGGCTCTAAACTTGCTCTTCAGTCTCTGTCCATCTGGAAACTAATGGACTAATAGGATCATGCAGTTGGACGGAATGAGGGGCGACTGTTTGGATGCCTGTCATCATAGAGCAGGGGGAGTAAAAAGGTATCCTCTGTTTGAGCACATGACGCTGCTGGTAAGAACTCCTGGAGGAAATTCTTGACTTGGGGCAGCTAGCAGTCACTAATCTCCAGCACACTGAGACCTAAATCTAGAGGAAAGTGATCTTGCTCATATCTAAGCACATTTTTTTCTATCCACAGCTTTTTACTTCTTTTTGCTTATTACAGCCAGCAATTCTTTTTGATTGCAGTGGTGGAGCTTAAGGAAACTTTTTAAAGGAGAGATTTTCCCAATATTCCTTGCGTATCACCATTGGGAATGATATCATCTTAAACATTTTTCGGATGCTCTGCTATTTATCCTAAATAATTACGGTAGTATATTCACGTCAGCTGACAGTAAGTATTACTTCAGCTGCATGTTTTCACAAACAGCACACCCCTTAAAGAAGAAAAAGGCTTTGTGGGAAGACTTCCATGGTAGAACAAAGCTACAGTTTCAATGAAAAGAAACCTGGAGCAGGGGCATGTCACCAATAAAGTAACAAGTAAGTGTGTTTCTTTTTTTTATGGGTGTTTAAGTGCTTTGTTTTTGAAGATGTATGTGCAAACCTTTAATCACAGAGAAGTGCACTCCTGCCTGACTTGTCTCAGCTGGTTTTCATAGGTGTTCCTTTGATTAGTGTAGCTTTACATGTTCCATAAGAATTCTGTAAGGGCACTTGATGATGCCTATGTTAATCAGTTAGTCATTACTGCACTACAAGTGTGTTGTAACTGATTTTTTCAGCAAAAGCCCAAAACAATGTGTATCCACATGAAGTGTCACACCAATATTATTTAAAACTGTATTATGAGACATATATTGGATTGTAATACTAGAGGAAAAAAGGATCATCTTTAAACTGAGATACTCTGCAGCCCTTATATGTAGTTTTATTTGAAAGATGCATGCCTAATACTAATAGTTCCAATACATTTTTGGTGTGTCTAAAACTAAATGCTGCAGTACCACCACCATGCTTAGGTTATGTTTATAGTAACGATGAAATACAGTGGGTTAAAACAAAACAGCGCTATGTAGTATCATTACCGCTTAGTTGCTACAAACAGCAGCACTTGTAATAATGATTATAAAATTGTATTTGAATGTCACTTGTAGTAGTTTTGGTTGTAACACTAATCATACAGCACATGTTCAAACGTTTGTAGACACCTGCTCACCCAACATTCCTTTTTAAATGAAGGTTATCAATAAGGAGTTTGTTCAGAAACCAGAAACAGGCTCCACTCATCTGAAAAGGCTTTACCCTGGATGCTGGAACATTTCTGGGGAAGTTTGATTGCATTAACCCACAAACGATTTAGTGAGGTCGTAAATTTCACTCCAACACATTCCACAGATATTGGATGGAGCCCCGTCACTACAGAGAACAGTTTCTGCTGCTGTCCAGCGATGAGTGCTCCTATACCCTGCACTTATCATTTGGTAAGAGGGGGGGGTGTATATTTGACGTTTCAAAACTCCGCCCCTAAATACTGGTTGTCCAATCATAGTCATCATAAGATCTCTGAACTTTACGCTTTGATTCAGTGTGTACAGTATGATTCGTGTGTAAGTTATAAATCGGAGCCAGGATTCTGGAGGGTGGTGGGGAACTTTTTAACCATTTCCTAAACTGAAAAAATGTTGTGCCTGGACATAGAAGTGTGGAATACCGCAATATCGATTAAAACCGTGCAACGGACACAAGCTACAAAGGTACGTGGCTAAATTAGCTAATGTTTACTAACAAGATAGGCTTTGTAAATCCTCTGACGTTCTTTCTATTATTTACAATCACACGAATAACGTGTTGTTACAGACACACTAATAACAAACTAATAATGATGTTTAATGAATTAGAAATCCAAGAAAAATACATTTTAACGAATAGTATAAAGCATTTTTGGATGCCCATTTGCTTCCAGCAACAGTAGCTGATGGTTTGGTTTTTTTTCTATAAAATGTGTCTAATCGCCTTCTTGCCTACCTTACAGCTGCTCTCACATCTTGCATTTTGCATGTATTGCCACCCTAATGGGTTACTGGTCAATTTGTGGCACGAAAAACTTCATTGATGTGCCATTCTCTAAGGATTTTTGAAAGGGGCAGGACATAGCAAAGTTACACACTAATTAGAGGGAGTGTGCTTTCTAATTGCTTTAAATTGACCTAAGGTTCTACAGTACTCTGAAGTCTTTGCCCACACACGAGAGAGAGAGAGAGGGCTGACAGGCTCACCACTGCAGAGGTCCAAACCTGCACCTAATACACTCTCCTTAACCCTTATTCATGGGTCTCCAATTCCTGTCCACACTCCTGGTCATCTGAATGAAGTCGAGTAGAATTCTTCTGATCCAGCCAGTCAAGGACTTCTGAAGGAGTTAATTACCTGAATTAATTACTGCATGTTGTTTTAGAACCAGACTCTCCATAAAGGTTGGTTTCCTGGATCACGACAGCCTGCTTGATGTAGCCTGCTGCTTTGGCCTAATTGATAACAAAAACTGTTAGTGGTTTGCAGCTCCAGTCCTGAGCACCCACATTCCTGCACAGTTTCCTGCACAGTCTACAACTGTCTCCTGATCTGGATCTGTTGTCGTGGGGCAGAAAATGACCTGAAATAGTAGGGTAGTTAGTTATCCCCTAGGATCTGGGTTGGAAATCACTGGGTGAGTCTGCCTGGATGAGCGAAGATAAGAATAAAAATAACCTGGTAGGAACATGTAGTCATGAATTGTATGGCTGCAATGATTTTTATTATTTTTTCCTGATATTTACAGACCACTAAAGACCATTCTTTGCTTAGGCTACCTGTACAACTCCTTGATGCGATCTCGCTTATCAGTTTCATCAAGTTTCAAAATGCTTTCATCAAAATGATAAAATTCTGTCTAAAAATCGGTTATTTTATATTAAACGTAAACAATGCACCAGACTACTCTGTTGGATAATCTGAGAGGTGAGAAAGTGATAATGTCGGCATTTGAAAAGCAGAGGGCAGTGTTGTTCAAGGGAAAGAAGTGAGACTGATAAAGGATGTGTGAGCGTGTGTGTCTATTCGCATCCTAATGGCAAATTTAGAAAAATGATAATTGCAGTTCATGAACATGAATGTAGCTTGTATTTTTCTTCTGACACTTTTTCTATAAAATGTATCTATCACTTCACTAAAATTTCATTAAAATAATTTGTCACTCTGTGTAGGCCTGTTTACCTGTTTACTGGGTCTAAAAATATTCTTTAAATGCTTTGATTAAATTTGGTTAAATTTGGACATGTAAAATTAAATTTGGGCGTGTAAAAGTACAGGTTTGATCATAAATTAGTTTAGTATGAGGTTTAGTAAAAATAATGGGACTTTATTGAACTGAGCTCTCAGAAAGTGGCCTCAAGTTCAGTAACTGCATGGAGACACTAGATGGCGCCCTTGATGCACTTTCCTACCACAATCTACCTTCCTACGGGGGAGCGAACCTGGTTGCTTACAGAGCTGTGTAAAGCGTCAAAAAAACAGGGGGTCTGTAAACTCATCAAATAATTTAGAAATAAAACCTGATCAGAGGTTGTAAATGAGTAAGGTTTGTTGCTGATCAAGGTGGCACCATGCTGGTCAGTGTGTGCACATTCACACATAAGTACCACCTAGCTGGGCACGTCGCTAAAATGTCATGGTGACACACGTCTGAGAATATGATCCTAGATTATCCTTGATCCAACACAAATAGAAGAGAGGAGCCAAACTCTTCAGCTGAACTCTAGCCAGCTACTAAATGATGCTTGACAGTGCGTGTAGTGCCAGGCTTTAAGGCCTTGAGGCTTATGTGTGTTTGGTTAGACTCAGTAAGTGGTCTACATATCCGATGGCCTTCAGAACTATTGGCATCTTCGATTTGCATGAGCCGAAGTTGCTGGGTTAAAATGCTCACAAAACATGCCAATAATATGACCAAGTAGAGTCATCGGTACACAGATGTGCACTTGAACAAACAGATCAATACATCTCAAACAAAAAATGTTGCATGAAGGCTTCAAGACGAAGGAGCAGTTAGTTGGCAAGTAAAGATTTTGAGCAGCTGCCCTTTTCTCCCTACCTGGCTTTGCACTTCACCGACAGAGCAGCGCTGGCTGGGCATCACAGCTCGCTCAGCGGTCTGAATAGAGAAGCAGGGCCTTTTCCTTTCATTTTAAGCAGCAAGCAAGCAAGCTGTGCTTTTACTCCAGCTGTAGCCATGACGACAGCATCCCCTTGCCCTCTCTCAGGCTTAGTTACTGAGTATTTGATTGACAGGTGTCCAGATGTCATCCCCAGGTAAGCAGTCCTGCCCATGACACATTTTTTTGTTTGTTTATTTTCTTTCTCCCCCCTCATACCCTTTTGTTTGTGTGTTTTGTAGGCTTTTACTACTTCACTTCATCTCAGACTCGATTGCTTTCCTATGCATTTATTTATTTAATGCTCTTTCATAACTGATACACCTTACCAATGATAGGCCCTCTGTGTGGAGGCCAGTGGCAGAGATGGCAGCTTCATCTTAAAGACTCTATTAATCCATCTGCTCGGCCTGAGTGCTGTACCTGACTTTCTGCCATGTGGGCGCGTCACAGCAAAGATTCAATCAGAATAATGGTCAGAGTCTCACAGTACATTTGTATCGATCCTCAGGACATTGCATAGGCTGTTTTAGTGAAAAGGAAATTGAGTGCTATTTTCTAGTCGTCACAGTCTATTTGTCATTTAGAATTTGGACGTCCACTCTTGTGGTTTGAATATGAATTGTGAGGTCGTCCGTGTTTGTATGCCTACTTGCATGCCAGTGTCCATTTGGATGCCTGTATTGCCTGCATGCTGTGTTATATAGTTTGAACTTGCAGTTTGGAGAGATGTTTAAAATTCTGTCGTGAAATACGCAGCAGGCACAGAGAGGGGGAATGTATTCCTGACGGTCTCTTGAGATTTAAAATAATTTAAGTAATACAAGGTTAAGAGACTGAATTTTGGTCTCCGTCTGCTGGCCAAAAAAACAAAACGAGGATCTTAGCTTTTTGCTGTTTTTAAAATCCTTGTCATTTCAGCTTAAGCGAATAATTGAAAGATTACTTCAGCTTCATAATTGCATTTTGAAAATTGTTACAGTTATATGGAAAATATTATTAGACACTTTTTGTAGATAATGATATGAGGGTTAGGCCAAAGGAACGTGAGGAGAAAAAAAAAGAACAAATGAACCCGTGACACCTCACTAATGTGCATATAGCAATGATAATACAACACAAAAGACTGAATGCAGTAATTACACATGATACATAATTCATGCATGTTTGATAATACCAATAGTAATGATCTAGGTGATAATACTGAATACCTGCTACATATACTTCAGAACCAAGAGCTGGTTCAATATTCTCTCCACCATTGGGTTGTAGTTATAACCGAATTGAAGTTGTGCATTTTTGGATTCTGAACAATTCATTACAAAATGTAGATCTTTTAGCAAATGTTTTTAGCACAAATCCTATAACCATTTGTTCATCATTTTATTTGTTGTTATTATATAAATGGGTGATTCATGAAGGAAAATGAAGTAAAACTAATATATTGCAACTCTATTGTTATGAATCAGCATTAAGATTATAAATTATTTTTATCTCCTTCACTGATAACATTCATGATCTGACCGTAAAGAATTTGATAGGCTAATTGAACAGGGCTTGGCCCCACACTTTTGTAATGGGCCATTATACATCAGCAGAGAAGATGACAGAGAGACAAAAGCTTGTGTTTTAAGGTGAGACCCCCACCTCTCTCTGCTTTCGACTTTACAATAAGTTTTGCGGCGTTTGACTGTGAGGGAGTGTTTCCCTCATGCATCGATTGTCCTCTTGCTATTCCTTTCTGTTCTCTTTCATAGAAGCAAAGAGTAATGGCTCTATTGAGGGCTGTGATACAGAGCCCTAGCTCTTATCTAGATCCTTCATGTGCTGCAGGGCCATGTGGACCATTAACCTCTGTTGTTTTATCTAACACTGGTGATTAGTGCCTGAACCTACAGTCCTAAGTGTGTGTGCATGTGTGTGTGACAGAGTGTTGCAATTTGCTCTGCGTGTGAGTTTGTGTCAAAGATTGCCCTTAATCTCCGTTAGAAAAATGCATGTGCTGTTTTTCAGAACCGAGATTTCTCCTAGAGTCTGCTGGCGTGCAGATGTCTAGGAGGCTGATCTTTGTGTGTTAAAGTCTTATTCAGGGACTTGCTTTACTGCATTTGCTGAAATACATGCATCTCGGCGTTCAAGTGCTTTTTTGCTGTAGAATATTATTATTATTATTATTATACTGCATAACACATTTAGCTGTTCTCTGTGGCATCATCAATTACCACTGAACAAACCCCAAGCTTTTTGTATTGTCTGTACATTTAAACAGATGTAAATATAATTAGCCATTTTAGTTATATGAAAGAAATAGACCGTATTAGCACACATGCTTTAGCCTTTTGTATTGCCGTCGTCTTTTACAAAAACAGTAAGTGCTCACAGGGAGGTATCAAAATGATTGTTTTCTTGTTTCATTCATACTTTCCTCCTGGGAAATGCCCATAATAGACACTGGTGGGACAAGGAATTAGAAATAAGAAATATGAATATTTACTTTTAACCTATATATTTTTTTTTGCTTGTTTATATGCCTGCGATTCAAAAATGTCATTATAAAATAAATCACTCAGCTGGAACAACAAATTTCCCAAACTTTGCTGTGCGGTACTGCTCAATGTACCTTCGCAGTCAGTTAATTATTCCAGGTGATGCTAACGGCTGTTGAACCCAATCAATGAATCTGATTAAAATAGCCTATACAGAGCGATCCTGAGTTCAAATCAGATTGCATTGGGGTGACTAGAACATAACAGTAATTTGTTGTCAGGCTAAGTGCATACCCTCTTGAATACCAAAATTAGATTTAGATTTGTATTCTTCTCAAGGTACTATTAACACTGTTGCTTTTGTTTCAGTTCTGAATGGTCTTTTAAGATTTAGGTGGCATGAAAAACTCTGTTTCATGCAAACTCTTTTTGGGGTCAGTTGGGTTTGAAAAAGAGTGATAAACCTCAAGATGGCACCAATGGAATAATATTAAACAGTATGCAATTATAGTCTTAATTGCTAAGGTGTAACTGACTTCTGCCACAAATATACTGGAGAAATAAAAACGTTATTATTTGAAAGTGCACACTTTTCCTTAAGTACCTGTAACTGAGTGAATAGAACTAGTTGCTGGTCAAGCTAATGCCATTAAATAATGTTATTTGTTTTTTTTTCTTTTTACCATTAATATCTATTTCTGCATTTATTATGTGCATTTTACACTCCTTTCTGTACTCATGCTTTGCCCTTTCTCCTCTTTCCTTCTTCTAGCACGTTTCATATCATTCTTCTTCCAACTCCAATTTCAACTACCTTCCAAGCATCACCTTTTATATTTAGCACTAGACTGTGCTTTAGGAGGTATTGGATCGAGTCATTTCTGTGACATCGTTCCCTTCTTTGGAATCATATTTCATTCCAATCACCTGTCCATTCTCCGCACACCACACGGATATGTCATCATTTTTCCTTTTTTCTCTTTTTGTCCTTCATATGCATTCACTCATTTTTCTGACTTTAAACACATTTAAGTGTAGACTCAACTATGCTGTGGTTTCCTTGTACTTCTTATTACATTTTCCTATGGTGCACCTTTCTCATTGCAGATGTTCAGGGATCCTACATATTGAGGATGATGTAGCAAACTGTTGAACTAATAAGGTTTTGTTGCCATGTCTATTTATTTTGTTCCAGTGGTTTTGTTAACTGACCTATACAGGGGTGAAATTCTGAAAGAGTTTGACGTAGTAAGTGAACACAAAATGTAGCTTTCACTGTGCCCTTTTTTGTGTCACATTTATGTTTAACCACTCATATAGCCTACAGCAGTTAGCCCTACCACATGCATTGCTTTTTGACTAAAGCACAATACAGGGCAGCCAATCAGAACAAGTATAATTTACATTTACATCAATTGTAAAGGCACAGTATTAAAAAAATCTAATAGATAACAGAAGCTAAAAATGTGCACATTAATTAATAACCCTCTTAGATATTAAAATGGGGATACATGATGAAATCCTTTAAAAATCCTTTTAGGTAAGAAGGGTAATTCCTAATAATAGACTGTATTTTGGTTCTACTGAGAGTAACTAATTCATGACAGGTAACACCACAGTTTAGTCCCAGGGAGACGTGTTCAGATTTGTGTGCGAAAATGATCACATGCTGCTCTATAATGCAGTGGTTTCTTCTGGATTTTACTTCTGTCTCAGTTGAGTAGTCCAAGCTCACTCTTTTACACACATTCATGCACCCACACGTGTACACAGACACAGACACACACGCACACACACTACACTACACTAATATTTATGTACTTTATCTACAGTGGTGTTTTAGTGTGCTCTTGAATGCTGAGTGTTGTTGACAGAGGGAGTGGAGGTGTGTGCTGCTATCACTCTACCTGTCAGAGAGAACACACACACACACACACAAGCCTGACAGAGAGGACGCTCCAAGTCAATAATGCTACATGGAGAGGCTGGTAATGGCGTCTATTTCGGCAGAAGTGCTGCTCTCTTCAATTGAGTGACACTCACTAATGTGTCATCGGCGTCACCAGAACATGGTTTTATGGAGTTTGCTTTTTTGGAATTTTTGTTTATTTGTTTGTCCATGGGTGTGATTATGTGAGGTCGAAAACATTGAGATATCTTTCATGTCTTATTAGCCTTAAAGGGGTTTGTTTAAACGTCCTGAGGCAGAAACAGAGAAACAGCCCATCCTTACCCTCACAGTGGAACTGTTTCACTCTACAGCACTCTCAATTTTTCACTCTCACTTTTTAATTTTACAGCAGTTTCATCTAGATTATATCATAGAGTTGAGCTACCAGCAAAGGTCACCTCCCAGTACACCGCCTGGCTTTGAATCGATACTTTTGGTTGGCATGTGTAGTCCAGGGAACATGGCCACGAAAATACAGCAGCAGTTCTTTTTTTTGTATATAGGTGGCGCTTTGGCTATTCACTGGAGCTTGAAAGGCATTCACAATTCACTCCATTATAGAACATAATCTAACCCTCAACCAACTGAAATCTAATTTTGAGGAGGCCTTAATTTCAGTCAGGTTTTTTTGTCCTTACCCCGGATCATATTTTCTCCCTATTGTTTGTGCAGATGTAGTTATTTCCACTGGTCCTCAATTTTTTTAAGTGAATCAAATTCAATTTGGACATCGAAGGAGCGCTGCGCTTTTTACGCGGCTTTTTTTTCTTTTTCTTTCACTCCCATTTTCTTTTGCTCTTTTGCTCTCTCCATTCCTTTTCACTGGTGTTGGTTTGTGTGTATGTGTGTGTTTTAGTGTGTGTGTGTGTGTGTGTGTGTGTGTGTGTACATGCCAGTGTAGGAATACATGGTTATGTATGTTTTTTGTATGTGTGTGTGCAATGTACGTGAATTTGGCAACTGCTGAAGTGGAATGTGAACTCATCTTACTTAGCCGAGAATGGGCCAATTAAGGCCTAGCAGGGAATGAGTAGTGGTGCAGGAAGCCCACTGAATGTTCCATTGATTAGTAATGTTAGCGTAATCACAGAGTGTCATAAGCTTATATGCTCCAGTCAGCAGGGGCTCACCCTCGCTCCTCTCCCCTAAGAGGGCAAGGTTTGGGTGGCAATGTGGAGGTGAAACAGGCCAATGATTGCATTTCCGCCGCCTCAAAGATGTCAGGATGTCATCCAGAAAAATGAGCAGCGATTAGTGCCCGCAACTTTTCCTGCTCCATGAAAAATTTCCCACTTTACAGGAAATGGGGAAAGATTCAGATGACTGGAAGGTTTGAATGTGAGCTAATGTTGGTGCGTGTGTGTGTGCGTGTGTTCTTTATTTATAAAGCTTAATGGATGGTGTGAAACATCAGTTCATATTCATTTTCATTCACATAAACTCCCGCTTAGCCTTTTTTTTTTCATCCCTGCCTAAATTTCTGCAAATTGAAAAGCGATAGAGAGGCAGACTCCTCTAATAAGCATTACTTATCATATTAATTAAAATCGGATGGCACAATATGGCTGACAGCTGTGGGTTTTGATTTGTTGTGTTGCTAATGTGACACTCATTATACAGGTCATGGTAAGACAAAGCTGCGAGGGTAGCCGTGGTAACATGCAGATGTAGAGACTGAGGCCTGCTACACAAACATGGGGGGCTCGCCTAAACGGCCCATAATTACCCCAGCACACGGCCCGCCAGTAACCATGGAGAGGTGAACAGCAGTTATGACCTCAGACATGGGACACGGATTCAGATGTGTAATTGTTTTTAAAATGGAATTATTTTTAGCAGGATTTTTTTTTGAGACGATCCATTTTTCTCTGCAGTAGCCTGCATTCAAATGCAGGGCCATTTAAATGAATACTGAACTCAAGATGTGTCTTTTTGTCCTCTCTATCTCTCGCTCTCTCTACCCCACTCTCTCTCTGTGGCTTTCTCTCAGCTAGGTCTGTTGTGTATATAGAACAGAACAGTGCTTTGAGCCCCAAGGTTACTGTAGTCCTCTGTTTTGCGCCTTTCCTTTTATTCTCTTCGTGCTATTCATAATGAATATTAAAAAAAATATATATATATTTATAGGGCAGAGTTATTGGTCTGTGTGTGTGAGTGTGTGTGTGCGCGTGTGCGTATGTGACTAAATTGTAATGTAGGTGGCCATGGGGAGTGTGTGTGTGTGTGTGTGTGTGTGTGTGTGTGTGTGTGTGTGTATATGTTGTGGGTGGGAGGGTCTGAGTGAAGGCTGAATGAGGAATGTGTGAACTGTCATCTCTCTCTTCGTGCTCTGAGCATGGTCATCACAGCATGACCACTGCCTTGACTTCAAAAATACACCACAGCAATCTGTGCAAAGAGCTGACCTGCTTACTTGCGTAAACCATATAGGCTAGATCGCTGCTGTGAAAGCTAAACCTCTTATTCTGGAAATGCTGACATTATAACAGAAGGAAAAACGTACCTTCAATGTACAGTCAGCCCCATTATTACTGGCACTCTTGGTAAAGTTTGTTTAAAAAATGTTTGTGAGAAATGGTTATGGTTTTGTTATTTTCTTTTCAGTGTGTGGGAGTTTATATAAATTCATGTATACTGGCCGCAGCACTGTGATATTAGGCTAGATTGTGTGCAGGTCCTTTTGAACCCACTCTTATCAAAGGTCAACAAAATAAGAAAAGTTTGAACATCCTTGTTTAAATTATTTTTATTTTTAATTTATAAGCTCAGAACACCATTGCATGGAACCTAAATGTGACATAATTCTGCACACAAATTTGAACACAGTACTATTTATTTGGTGAATAGGACAAATTACATATGCACCTAAGTTTGGGCACCCTTTCAGTCAGTGCTAAGTAAGATGATGCAGCTGTTTAGTTGTGTCTGGCTAAGAGTCTTTCTGTTGTTTTCCTGATCCACTTGCAGTCCCACAACCCCAAAATGTAATTGATCACCCTCGATGCTCAACAGTTGTGTACCTTTATTGAAGAGGTTCGTATGGAGTACTTTTGCTTTTTATTTTTCCACACATACCTTTACTAGTTGTATCCATTAATTTATCTGAATTTATTTTTAATCACACCACAGCACAGACTCTTTCATGATGTTTATGCAATAACTTTGCCTTGTAGACACGTGTGTCACTATTCCCATCATACAAGCAGTTTTTTTTCGCTGCCTTCTAGATTTTGTTTCCTCCAGATCTATTTTGTCCAATTCTTAAATTTCATTGACATTTCAGACATTGAAATTTACAAGCTGGCAGTATGTAGATATATTTTATAGTTTTCTTTTGCTTTGCAACAGTTATCTTTAGTTTCAGGCCAGCTTCTATGAGGCCATGACTTTTGAGTGTAAGCCCAACACCTGATGTGGAGTAAGGCCTAATTATACAAATAGATTCTGAGATTCTGCAAAAACAAATGACAGTGGACCTAATGAAAGGATGCCTGAACTTTTGCACATACCAGATTTTATTTAAGTTTTTCTGTCACCATATTGAACTCAGGAAATAAAGGGGGTTAGTGCATTCAAATTTTAAGTCCTATCACTTTGAAAACCACCATGCGACTTTTACGAAAAACATATTTCCATAAACTACTTTCATGTGTGTTTGAGTGAGTGGGTCTGGAAACGTTGTGGTGTAGAGAGATAGGAATATGAAAACATAGTCAGGTGTGAGTGTGTGAGTGTGTGAGTGAGTGAGTGAGTGTGTGTGTGTGAGAGTGTGTGACAGAGAGTGAGAGTGAGTGAGAAGCAAGCTGTGACTGGGGTTATGGAGATTTGGCAGGCTGCGGAGAGCAGCAGGGTGAAATGTGGGGTCAGGATTGGACGTCCTGAATGCTCACCCCAACACCAGAGGGCACAGAGAGTGGGGCGTCGGTGTGGTAGGGTCAGTGCAGGGGTGATCCAATTCCCTCTGGCCGCAGCACTGTGAGATTGGGCTAGATTGTGTGCAGGTCCTTTTGAACCCACTCCATGCAAAGGTCAACAAAATAAGATGAAGAATCATAACACGGAGAACAACGCTTGTATACAACAGCGAGTACGTGCCTCTGTTCAGTGTGTGTGTTTGTGTGGGTATGTTAGTGTTTGCGCATGTGTTTGTTAGAATGTGTGTGTGTGTGTGTGTGTACACGTTTGTTTATGTGAGAGTGTGTTTTTTTGAGATTGTGTGTTTGTGACAGTCTGTGTGTGTGTATGTGTGGCTGTGTTTTTGAGGCAACATTAGTGTTTGTGGCGGTGAATCTGAATGACATTGACAGGGCCAGACTGTAATTAGTGGTCTGATCGGAGGCTCTCAGGAAGCGGTGCATTGTGGGATGTTTCCTCTGACACTGAGCATTTACCAGCAGCTGCCTGTCAGTGTGATCTCCCTCTCTGAGAGGACGCTTTAATTAGTTAGAATCCCAAGAGGAGCCTCTCATTTACAGTCATGACCATCTTCATTTAAATCAGCCACTATCTCTCCATCCCACATCGCTCTTTCTCTTTTACCCAGCTTTTTCTCCTCTGTCGCTCCGATGGCGATTCACCTTTATATCGAGTTCTGTTTGTCCCAAACGCACCTGTCTGTTCTTCTCTGAAGTTCATTCATTATCTCTATGACTTCTTGTCCTCTGTACCTCCACCCACTCCTGTCAGTTATCCATGACATTCTGTCTTTCCCATGTTGTCTCGTTCACCATGTACAGCCTTTGATTTCTCTTCTTGTGTTCTAATTCTGTTGCTCTCGTGCCCCCTCTCTCCCTTCTGTCTGTTTCTCTCTCTGTATCTCTCTCTTGTCTCTCTCACTCTCTCTCTCTCTGTCTCTCTATATCGGTCTATCTCTCTGTGTCTCTCTCTCTTTTTGTTTTACAATAGGACACCATATCTCTCTCCACATCACGACTCAGCTCAGCTGATGAGAGACTTTTTTCACCTTGAGTTTCTGCTCACTAGAGGCGTGTTTGTGTTCGCCTCATCAATGTGCAGTCTTGAGAAATACAGGTCAGCTAGGGGTCAGTGAGCTTCTAATGGCCATCCTTTAAGGCTCCTTATGCTGTGCTGCGAATCTTTAACTGAAAAGTGTCCTGCTTGTGGACTGGTAATCAACACTTGCGGACGTCTTGTCGAAATGTGCTTTTGCCTTCCCTTATTTGCTACCTTGGTTACTACCCCAAGATATTTTTCTGCGTTTTTTATCCTTTTTTTGCGCTCTGTCAATTTTATTCCATTGTTCATGTTCCTTTGTGCGCTCTGTGAATGGAACAACACACTGTTACTTGTTGCCTGTCAGTCACGTTGGTTTGAAAGGATTGGGGGGACTCAGTGTCTGTTGAATGTTGTAGTGCTGTCAGAGCTGGCTGTCTATCTATGTCAACCAGTAAAGTTGTCATTTCAGATGTCATTATGACATGAGGATAATCAGACGAGGCAAACTGGCTGTGGAGTTCTGTTCCCACTCCTCTGCTGTGCAGTACTACTTGGAGTGCTTTGCAGCTTTTAGCTCAGTGCTGCTTTTCCTTCTACAGTGGTAGGCTGCCTTGGCAGTGAACAGATACCAGACTAAAGAGGCAAACTTCAGCTGTGTATCAGATCAAACTTTTTATCTAAGAGGTTTTTTATGCTGTCAATTACAACACGGTTGCTGGATCTGTGAATTATTTCATTTATCCCAAATCTGGAAAGCACACCCTTGAGAACAACTGTAGAAACGGTTCTTTAAAGAGCTATAGAAGTACCACTTGCACTAAAGCTATTGAAGCCTTGAGCAGGTGTCACTGAATTAATTTTTATAAATTAATTGTAAGTGAGTGTGAAGAATGAATGTAGGTTTTGAAGGCTAATGCGTTACCTGATATTTTCATGTATACATCTACCAATACCAATTCCAAGACAAAACCATTTTAAAGAAATATGGAAATTGAGATGACATCTTCCTGAATTTTAAAAATGTAACTTACATATAACCTGAATTTGTTTACAAAGCTTAAAAATGAGCATTTTCACACTGCATTTTTAACATGGCATCTGCTTCATCTAATCATTCTGCTCTTCCGAAGTTAAAAGAAATGCATTATTAAACATCAGAAATATTGAAATATTGGTCATACATAAACATTTATCTGATACAGATGTATTTTATTCAAGCACATATCTAGATTCCTGGAATTTGGAATACAGGTATACATTTAACAAAGGATTCTTTGAGTGATGCCTCAGAAGAACAATTTAAACCCCCATAACGGAAACTGCAAGTGTGAAGAACCTTTAAAAGTTAAACAGAACATTCCTAAAAATGTTCCTTATCTGTTTAAAGTTTCTCTCAGGAACCTTTTCATACCCATGCATTTCATTTACAAAAGAGTTCTGTTAGGAACCATATTTTAAAAGATTCTTTAAAATAAAATAAAAAGATTCTATATCTTATTCATTCAAGTCAATAACTATTTAGAAAACTACATTCAAGTCAAGAACTATTTATTCTTGAGAGTGTATGTATCTGTATGTGTACTTGCCCCACTACAAACCTTAGCTGGTTCTTTACCATGCTTCCCTTCCTTGTCTTTTTAAAAATTCATCTCATGCTGCTGAGTTAGATGCTCTGTAATGATATATAATTATCCCATTTAGTGTGTCTGGCCCTGTTGCCAGAGTGAGTCAGTCTGTCTTTCTGCTCTTGCATTTCTGTCATTACCTGCACTAGGGTAGTGCCAAGACAAATGCCAGTATCTATGCCAAGCACGCATACATTTTGGCTCATGTGTTATCTATGTCCACGCTGCTCTCCAGCTCATAGAATTGGCTAGATTAGGAAAATCGCCACCTCTCCACAAGCAGCACTTTTCAAGTGGTAGTGTAATAAGCTTGAAATCAGTACATCATTGACAGGATGACATCTGACTGACTCCAGATCATCTCTAATGGGCTTTGATAATATGGGGAAGAGGCTATCTGACACAAACAAAAGATAGCCTCCTCAGTTACATTACGGTGATGCCATATCATGCAATTACTGGACTAGGGTCAGTTTCAATCAAAGAGGGTTAGGAGATGGCCCGCTAGGCTGTGGGGACATACAGAGACCTTTTTTAATCCTTCTGAGCTACAGTAGACTTTTCATCTTCAGACACAGCTTAGAGCTTGTCCGGTTTGTCTGCCTGAGGGATTATTGTCAGGGTTTGGTTTTGTCATGGCTGCTTGATCCCTTTTTTGTTCTGGAGTGTCCCCCTGAGCCATGTGTCAGATGCCTGAGAATATTGAAAAACAGATTACATTTTTATTGATATTAACACTCTTTATTTTGGCTGCAGAATCCACTGATGGCAAGTCGGAAAAGGGTCCAGGAATCAGTCATTCATAAACATTGGTACATTGCCTACAGGTTCTTTAAAACTGTGCAAATAGCTCTCTGCACATGGTTTACAAGATTCCTAGTATGTGAAATGTACAAATGACGGCAGATATGTCCCACACCCAAACTCAGCATTTACTTTGTGAACTTCATTTTGGAAGCTATTCATATAATAACTGTATTTTCTTTTTGCTTTACATTACATCACATGTAAAGCCCAAACCATCCACACACTGGGAGGATTTAAAACAGTCATTCCTAGCAATATGACTTATAGTCTTAGAGAGAAATAATGTGGAGCAGAGTTGTGTTTTGTAAAAAAAAAAAGATAAAGTACACTTGTACACTTGAAGAACCCATTTGAAGTTGTAAGAGTACTTTTTCTTCTGACAGAAGGGCTAATAGAGATTTGCTACTGAAACAGCATCTACTCTTTTGTCAGGGCTTAACACTAGATATCAGAACATTGCTGAGAGGATCTGATTCTATTCAGTCAAAGTGGCATTAGTGAAATCAGACACTAATGTTAGATGATTAGTTATGAATGAATGTCACTCCAAAAATCCCCAAGTTATTAGGGTATGCTGAATACTTTTAACCATTTAGTTTTTTAAATGTATTAAATATCCATGAGCAACCATATTAATAATTATCTTTAAAGTAAGGCATCTGGTATTTTTCTTATTACTTTGAGCAAATGGTCTAAATGATGAATTAGCCATTTGTCTTTTTCTGGGAGACCCTGATTGTGAGATTAAATTGTGCGCTTCTTGCTTAAATATATCTTAATAGGACGCATCCACCAGCTTTGTCTACTAAGGCATTTTGCCATGTTTATTGATTCTCAGCAAATGGAAAATTCATTAGAGAAGGGAAAACATGCTGATGCAATCGTAGACTTTATTATAAAAGTTATTTTATCATCAGTACACATCAGTGGCGGCTCCTGGTCAATATTTTTGGTGAAACAAACCACTCTTCATCCCCGGCGTACGCTGCGAAACAAATTCAGTACCTCGCTGTGCACCCTGGACAGTACTTCACGGCCATGTTCAACTTCGATGCCTCACATTTTGATGTATCTTCTCTCTCCTGCTCTTCCCTCAATCTCCTCATAGTTAGTATTAAATACATATAAAATATAAAAAGTGTTTTATTGTACATATCTTACAAACACGTAATAGTAATGTTTATTTCAACAGTTCATAATTAACAATAGTTATAAATCCCAAGAAAACATATCTAACCTCTTTCTCACCTTATAAATTAATTCCCAATGAAGTGTTGTATTCGTTAATAGTAGCTAAAAAGGTCCAAAAACAGTGGAGAAAAAACCCATTGATTAAATAGATAAAGAAGCCAAAACTTTTAAGCCCAAGGGTCAGGACAGTGGCTCCGGTGTCACAAGTGCTGCGAGAGCTTATGCTCCGTTAAAAATGAATAACAGCAGTTTTGGAGTCCATTGCGCTAAATTTCACGTATTTTGAAATTTAGATAAAGATGAAGGTCTGAAAGTGAACCATCTTTTTGAAAAGGTAACAGTTTGTTGCAGAAATACTGTGGAGAGTGTTGTGTGTTTGTGTGTGTGTGTGGGTGTGTTTGTGTGTTTGTGTGTTTGTGTGTGTGTGTGTGTGTGTGTGTGTGTTTGTAATGTTTGTGTATGTGTGCGCTCTGCGCTCATTGATGTGTGGTGTTGGTTGTTGTCCAGGGCTGCCAGCTGGAAGTGACGGGCTGAAGGCCTTAGAGTGACATCATGTCCCCCTCTGTCATCCCCAGCTGCAAGGCTGTGCCCCCACCTGTCCTGGCCATCACAGGCTGATGGCTGTTCGTCACTAAGGCACAGCATTCTCTTATCAATCCCTATTTGACTTCGTTTAATTCAGTGTCAGTTGAGACATTTCAGGTGATTAGTTCCAATCATAATTAGCAATCTCTGATACTTTTTAAAGCAGAACCATATCAACATGTAAAGGAGATTTGTTGCATTGTTTGGACATTAGTTAATTAAAAATGGCAGTGGAACTACTCTGCTGTAAACACAACCATTCAGAGTGGTTGTGGTATAGGAACCGCATTTAATACCTCTAGAAGCTACTTCACAGAGGGTTACAGCATTACATGGTTATGAATATGCAGCTCAAAGACATGGCAGGTACATGCAAGTGATTGTAAGGTATAATAGTACCCAAAAAGAGAAAAAATACTGGCAGTATTTAAATCTCACCACACTGTTTGTCCTCTTTTTGTACTTTTGCGGTCTAAAAAATTGTTTTTGAAAAATAATTCTCACCACTCTTAAAAGGTCAAGATGATTTTATGTGACAGTAAAACCAGGCAAAAGTGGATAAAGCATTCCACTTTGATCCTATGTTTATTTTAAGTCTGTATGTTACAGTGCCTTTGAGTATGGTTTAGGTGGATTACTATGTTATTCAACATAATACTAAGATCTTCAAGGTAAATATGGTCATTTGTGTGTGTTCTTATGTGAAAATCCATTTAAACCTTAAGAAAAATAAAAGCTCTTGGAGAATTTTGGATACCACTGTTGAAAGCTAGAACTGTGAGATCATCATATCCCCTTCCTATCTATATTACACAAGCTCTAGGCTAATGTGTTTGCCCAGATTAGTCCATGGAAAAGCTGGAGAAAGCTGTTGCTGAAACATGAAGCTATTCCACAGAATGGCCTATCTGCATAATCTGTTAAATTGCCGGGTTGATTAGCGCTGATGTCCTGTGGGCTTCTGCTCAGAGCCGTTGAGCAGATGAGATGGCTTTATTTCTCTGCCCTGCTAAGTCATTTTTAATCAACCCTCTGTTTGCATGGGGATGGCCCAGGGGATTGGGATAAGGGGCTGCGTTTGAGATGCTGGGCCCTTTTGGAGGAGGGGTTAACCCAGGCTCCGGCTGGAAAGAGAGTTATGTTTGTTGCCACTTAAAAAATTAAACGGCAGTGGAACCAGTCTGAAAGGAGAAGATTTTGTGTTAGAGACTTGAAAGATGGCTGCTTGAATGAACAGTGCCATTTACAAAGCAATTTTTCTAAACCAAACATGTTGCTCTCAACCTTGAACCTTGAACCCCTAAAGTAGTGCTTTTTCATGAGAGGGAATATTGTTCTTTACTATATTATATGTAACTTAATGTAGTGATATTTTATTCAAATTGATTTTAGTCCATATCTATTGGCCAGCTCATCGTGAAATGTTCACACAATAAATAGGGGCAATTTTCAAAATATGTAGAAAATAAATGAATAATTTAACACATACCATACGAGACTAGTCATTTAGTGGTGTGGAGTGGTAGTATAAAAGGTCATATTAACCAAACTGTGAAAGTGCAAAAAATAACTTTAGTTCTACCTAGTTTGATTGCACCGTTCTCTGGTACAGTGTCATCCTCGAAGGTCTTGTGAACAGGTGCTCTTCTCTCGCACACGATGACCTTAGAGAGACAAACATTTGCTCTGTTGAAGAGGAGGTCAATTTTTCTTTTTCCTCAATGCGACAGTAGTTAAACACACAGGCAGGTATTGTGAAGAGCCCCTGTGTGCGTATGTGTGTGTGTAGGCGTGTGGGTGAGTGAGAGAGAGAGAAAGAGAGAGAGAGAGCCATGAGGGCCCGTACTGTTCGCCTCACTGTTTTGTGCTTGCAGCTTCAATAAACTGACCTGACCAAATTTACGCATTCCCTCAGAGACAAACTAAAATGAACTGTAGAAGCTCCTGTACAAGGCTGAATACAGGGTGTTTGGTATTTGTGCTTGAGCTGTGTACCCTGAATGACCTTGGGTTCATTGTTTGAAGGGGACACTTGTCATAGATGTCTGGCTCCACTGAGACGTGTCAGCCTTTAGATACAGTGCAGGAACCAGTGACGTTTAAGAGTTATGAACTCGTATGCTGTTGTATATGTTGCACACTCCTCTTTTGTCCACTTTCAGCTGGCACGATTCCTTCACATTCCAGAGATGGTGCAGTGAATTGCATGCGCCACTCACTGTCTGTACGGAAACTCTCTTGCATGCATGGGCGCGCCAACGCGCAGCACATGCGCTCAGAGACAGCAGCGGTGAGATAACTTCTAACTTTGTTTTGACACTTTTGATTAAGGACCATTGAAGGGACACCTGTACTGTGGCGGCGAACAATAGCCGGGCCCCAGGAGAGATTGATTTTCTGCATGAGAAAAGGAGTCTTTGTCTAAAGCCACACGCTCCTTTCTTATGCTAACGAGTCGTGGAAGATTTCCAATTCAATTTCACCTGAGCGCTGGTCAGCTCTCCGCTCTTTTGTGTGGCGTCCCTCGAGCCCCTCTAACACACGCGCACAGACACGCGTGCACACACACACACACCCTCACTCTCCCACTCCCCCATCTTTTAAACTGCAATTTAGCGGTGATGGGTGGGTAGTCCAGGGGGAGGTAGATGGAAGATTGACAGGTGGCGAGGAGCTTCCTCTGTGATATCTATGAGGCTCGCCACCACACAGGAGAAGAGTGGGGTATGTATGTCTACTTCATAAAAAAGGCCAGTAGGGCTGTGCCTTAAAAGGAGGATCAATCCGAGCTGAAAGATGATCTGAAATGTTCAGATCCTTACAGAATAACTCCTTGAACTGTATATTTTATTTAACATGGGTAACAGTGTCATTTAAAATGTAGCACTTTTGAACCAGATCTGTGCCGCCTTTTTGAGCCAGATAATCTTTTTGTTCCTTCAGAAAATACATTCAGTATGTATGGCAAACGATTCACTTCAAGCTTTTGCATGCACTGAGAAGCCATAGGAAATGTCATTTGTAACCATGTAGACTAGTACTGAGATGCTTTTGGTTGCTTTCCTAATGCATGTTAACACTTTTGATGCCACCCTCTTGTAGCAGACATTCAAAGCAGATGAATAAAAAAATAAAAATGGTTGGCTTAGATGTTCAGGTCTAAGAAAAAAAGTTTAATTGTTATAGAACCTTGACATTAGCAGATATTCTCTGAGCTTTAAAATAGTCCTTCCCACTCACACATCTCATTTACCAAAAGTGTCTCTATAAAGAGCCATCTGTTGAAAAGATCTTCAAGTCATCATCTGTGGCATCGCTCTGAAGAACCGTTTTGGGGGCTTTATGATAAAACACCATCATTCAGTGTGATGCAGCTTTTAGTGGGTGTCAGGTATTGGGGTCTTTGAAGTATGCATTAGTGACAGGGTAAAGATACATAATATAAAGGTCAATTGATGATTTAGCCAAAATTTAGAATAGGCAACTTGTAGTTGATAATGCATCATCCCATACTATTCACCTTTTGTTCTTAAGCTTCTCCCAGTGGTCTCCATCAACAGAACCTACACAGGTGTCTGCCCTTTATTAGCCTGATTTCTTTTAAGCCAGATTGTCTCACTTGGTAAAGTGGACAGGCTGGACACTACAGCTTGGCCTTTTGTGAAACTATAAATTAGAACAGTTGCAAGGCTGTGTTTATTACTTGCAAACAGTTGTCATGGATGGACTTGAAGCTGGTTTAAGACCAAAAAAGAGTTCAATGATGTTCAACGTTCTGAATGCACACACAAACATACACACACAAAGGCACTAAATGCTAAAATGTGGAGTCCTACATTCATGAATAAATTTCTCAGTGGGTTATAAAGATCTTAAATGAATAGGTCTGCAAACTGTAATTGAAATAATATAATTGAAATAATATAATTGAAATGGCAGTGAAGACATGCAAGCAAATGCTGTAATATTTTATTAAGATAATACTAATGATTGGAATATTGGCATAATATGGAGAGAAAGTGCTGATACTAACACAATGCATGCACTAAATCCAAAAATGAACACATGAAATGAAATACTTGAATAAGCTTTCATTATGCACACTTACTGGCTTATTACTGTATTATTTCTATGGAAATTCACCGGAGATTCGCACCATGTAGTTCAATAAAGCAAGTAGTACTTAATTAATTTCTCTCATTAATGAAGTACGAAGATAGAAAACCATGCAAAAGTAAATGAGCAAAATTGCTTTAACAAATAAGCTAGAATCTTCTGTCATTCTTCATTTTGGGTTTATAGAGACAGAGAGTAGTCTGCTGGACTGGACTGATGCTGAATGATCCTGAAAAAGCAGAAAACTGACTATGCAGATCAATCAAACAGCACCATGCTGTAGAAATAGTCACTGTTTAATTGAAAATCTGCTTGTGCTCAGCTAATTTTGCAGATGTGATTGAACTTGAGCCATTTTTGAGGTGGTCCATGGTTGATAGCCTTATTCCTGCTCCGTGTTATGCCTTCTATACACTATTTCACCGTCTGTAGACAGAGATGGGGACTCGAGTCTGAGACTCGGACTCGAGTCGCACTTAAGTCGCACAAACAAAGACTTGTGACTTGACTTTAGACTCGCCCTCAACGACTCGAGACTTAACTCGGACTCAGGTGCTGTGACTTGTGAGTCATAACTCGTAAACAATGTTCATTTCATGGAATTGTTTATTTATATCTCACACTCTTTCCAAAGACCCGAAAACCGCTCACCTCTCCCCATTGCTTTTGTCTGAGGTGAACGGTTTTCAGCTAACAACGGTTTTCGAGCAGTCGTTGGAAAGGGGTCAATGAGCCCCATGTAACTGTGAAGTTTCACATTCGGGGAGCGAGATATATTTTTCATATTTAACATTTAGATTTAAGATAATTTAAGGCAATCCTCCATGTCGGTGAGGGCAGATCACAGCACGCAGTCCCGCGTCCTGCTAAGCAACAGCCAATTGTAATCATGGGGCGTGGCCAATTAACATATCTTCTAAACGTTCACTCAAAGACTTGAGACTCGACTTGGACTCGAGCACAAAGACTTGAGACTTGGCTTGGACTTCTCTGTCTGTAGAGGGTATAACAATCTCATAAGATCATTACAAATTACACTGTGCAACATAGGTCTAATAAACTTGGGTACAACATGTATGTAGATTGTTTGATGGTGTGTATGAAGGTATGCAGACCTATTGTAAGCTACAACAATCTAGTGTAGATGAACAAAATATCATCAACATGTGCTAGTGGTGCGTTAACAGAACAAGACGATTTGAGCTCTGGCAATCATGTTTTAGCATGTGCAAAAAAAAAAAAATCCAAAGAAAAAACCTTGACAACGGCCGTCATTGAACCTCTCTGGACCTAGGACCACTGTAGAGGAGCTACAAGCAAAGAAATCGTAGCCACGATTTTTCACAATTGTCATCTTTCATCTGGGATAGTCCAAAATCGCATAGTATATACCAGGGATTAGGATGGTAAACCTCAGCTTATGTGACCCTTTCAAATGCACTGTGTGTGTGTGTAAGTGTGTTATTAGGGAATAAGTACATATGATCTTGGTTCAGTTTGGGTGTGAAATAAGTTCTGAACTATTATGCTTTCACACATCCAGCTTCCTTTTAAAATCAGCCTTTAATTGCTTGGCATCTCATATGACCTTAAATGGCTTATATGGTTATGATGCTGGCAAAACAGGAGATTTGATGCAATAATGTGCAATTTTTTTGTTGCAGCATGCAAGAGTGACTCAGTCATTGACAAATTTCACTCAGTTTGCATTGCTAATTTTTAATTAAATTGTCATTTATCTAAGCTTATGAGAAGCTGTTTTTGTTTTATATCACACGTCTTTATTAGGTAATATGATGCCGCAGTACAAGCAACATGTAATCTTGGCCTGAGGAACTGATATATTTAGTGGCGAGGGTATTGTAGAGGATGTTCTAGTGAATATGAAAAATAATTAAGGTTGTTTGATCCTGAATCAGTGCATGACTGTTCTTTGAGCTGTGCTTTCTTTGGACTCAGACTGTAAAATCGTTTGAGTGCTGTCTCCTGTGGCTCCCCGTTCCTTCCTCTGAACTGAATTTGTGACATGCTCACCTCTAGCAGATACATAGCCCTGCAGGCTCCTCTCAGAGCAAAGACACAGGAAAATTATTTAAAAGAATGGGAAAAAAAAATACAAATACTCTTCCTCCTGGGTTTGCTGTTTTTGGTAAAAACCCAAATCCCATAAGATTTCTTTTTATCCAATGCTGATGCTACGCTTGCCAATCTCAAGAACAGGATTTCCTTGGTCAGCTTCCCATATCTCTCCTTCCTTTCCTCTCCCTCTGTCTCTCCACACTGCTGGAGGCATGATTAGGGGTGTCCAAATTCTGCCCCCACATGTTGGTTACAAGATGCATCCCCTCCCCTAAGCTTTCCGATTCACACCCTCTAACGCACATCAACAACCTACATGTATTACTTTTAAAGCCAGCTGCCTTATTTCCTTTTTATAAACTCAGGAATTCCAGTGAGGCCTGCCATTTTCAGCTCAAGCATTTTCCCTTTTCCACCAGCTATCAAATCAAGCCAAACGAGGTCTGTTCTTATCAGTCGGTTTGAACACTGTGTAGAACTGCATTCAGCTGCTTAAACAGTTCATAACTGTGACTGTGTTTCATTTATTACTTACTATTTATTACAAGTCCTCTTTCTCATCTCCTTTGTGAATATGATCTGTCTGAACGTATTGGAATGCTTAATATGACACAAAAAAGATGATTTTCTTCAAATAAATACCAAGCAAAACATGACAGAACAAAAACATGTTTTCTGAAAACAAAAATCATATTTCTTTCCCTTATATTTTATACATTATACCACCAGATCTCTTGTGATCTTTCCTGCATCTACAGCCTACCTTAAATGACAAAATGGCGAAAGCTTAATTAGGCAGATTTTTACAGACAGGCGACAGAGTTTTACATTTTGGCAGGCTAGTAAAGTTTCCACCCTTGAACTTTGTATAATTGTCCTGATGAACCTAGGGCCTTTAAAAACTATCCTGTACCATCACAAACCCATCACTATACTTCACCAGACTGTTTGATGTGTGTTTAACTTAACTTTATTGGCTGATTTTATTGCGCAAACCCTTTTATGGGTTGATGATCATACTTATGTTCTTCCAAATAGTATGTTAGCGTAGAGCTGGCACCTTAACACAGTTCTGGAGAAAACAAACGAGCCTCCACCGTCTGCAGTTATTTAGTTGTGATCCTTGCAGAGCTATTATGCTCCAAAACAATTTTTGAAAATTGCAGGCATTTGTGACATCTCCTATTGTCTTAAATGTCATTTATTACTTAATTATTCATATGAGTGGATGTGGATATAAATGTAGTTAGGTATTTTTGAAGATGGTTTTGGTCTGATTTAAGAAATATTTTTTAGCCTTCATTATTTTCATGCCCTTGTTTTGATTGTTTTTTTCTTTATGCACCTTGTTTGGTCTTTTCCAAAAAAAGAATTTACTGAGTTCATCACAAACGCAGACGATTTGCTTAAGCCTCCTCTTTGTGCAGTGAAGAGCATGAAGCTCGATGAAGCTTTCTCGTTCACTCGTTCGGTCCCTTCTCCTAAATCAGGCAGCTTAACAATTCATTTTCCTTTCATCTCTAACAGATGGATGTAAAGCTGATATGTGATCCCCCTCAGGTTCATGTCTAAGGTCAGCAGTTACCTGAAGGTCCACCTGACAGTGAGCCTTATGGAGACAGGTTAGAGGAGTTAGATCAGGTAGAATTACACCTGTTCTTGTTACAGATTTGTGTTATTCATGCCATACCTTTTCACACCCTCACCCCAGGCATGACTGTGTGTTCAGATCACAGCATTACCTTCTAAAACTCTGCTTTGGACACTACCACCTGAAAACTTTTGACTTTACTATGTTTTCATTTGTAAAGCAGTATATTAGAAAATTACAGATTAGTATTCCATCGATACATGATCATCTATCCTTCTCACTGATCTAAGTATTGATTTGATTATTTTCTTAGCCCTTATTATGGGATGGATATTGAGCTGAGATCTGTCAGTACATGATACTGTAAAAACAAAATGCATCCAATTGTGCTCTGCAATCGAAAAACTGCCACTTTTTTTTTTCTGATAACAAGATAATATGTGCAGTACATGATAAAGTACATTAGTATGCAGCCTTACCAGGGCAAAAAGAATTACCTTCATTGCCTGGGTGTTTGAAGATCACCTTTATCTTGTAACGATAGTTTTTAGTTCTGCTGTGCTCCATTTGAAAGGAAACAAGAAAACTGTAAAATCTTTAACAGATCTTTGAAGATTTTTAACAGAACTTTGAAGCTTTTACTGGTGGTATAGTTCCAGCTATAATAACGTACATTAAAAGTTTAGGGCATTTTGATCTTCTCTTGTGGTCACAATTTCGGAGATACTTGTGATTTTAGGAGTGACACTCTATTTATTTTGATTCTCCAAGGATCACTAGAGTATAATTATATCACACTATACAGTATAGAGTTCAGTGTTACAATTATGTAATATGTGTGGTTGTTTTTTTTTTATAGTGCAGTGTGTTTGTTTTGTGTGTAGTACATGTATTGTAGAGGGTAATTAGTAATGTACAATGAATATGAATGGGCTTGTAGTGTGTAAATGATATGTTAGCATTGTGTGCTGTAGGGCGGTTTGGAGTTTAGGTTGTGGAGTGTAGTGTGTTGTAAATTGGTTCTGTAGGAGTTGTGTATTGCTGCATTGTATGTTGTAATGGTGCACTGCAGCGTTTGTGTGTATTGGCGTTGGGGTGTTTATTGGCGTGTAATGAGATCATCCCTCTGTGCTGTTGGATATCAGAGAACACCATCAGTGGAGAGAGTGGATGATCCATAGGGATATGAGAGGCCTAATCCTCCTCTCTCTCTCTCTCTCTCTCTCTCTCTCTCTCTCTCTCTCTCTCTCTCTCTCTCTCTCTCTCTCTCCCTCTCTC
>JBBJLR010000002.1:10785558-10801488 GCA_037577145.1 Brachypetersius gabonensis | reverse complement strand
TATTTATTTTTTTCCTAATTGAATGAAACGGCAAATATATTTTAAGCCGTATTAGGTTTATTCTGAAAAATACTCTCATGTGAAGGGTTTTCCTGTAATAAGCTTTAAAGTTATTAGAGGAGGAGTCATGAGACATGACCCCTTGAGGAGATGAGAGGCGGATTATGCTCTCCTCCCTCCCTTGTATTCAATTTCTTTTGCTCCTTAAAGAGCATGTTGGGGGAATTGTCTAAATCTAAGTGCTAATCATATTAGAAGGCACAAAGAATCTGCGCCCAGTTTAAAGGTCCTTTTTTTACTAGGGCATGGTTGTTTATGAAGTCTGTAATGTTGTGAAATATGACATCTCACCCAGCTGTCTGTCATGCAGGGCTCTTTTTGGAGCATGTGCGTGTGAACCTCACAAATTCAAGCATAGCGTCCAGACCCAATAATAATAGGTGCAGCTGGAAGCTGTGGTGCTAACAAGGCCTAAGTGGGAAAGTGGTTAACAAGGAGGACATCTCTCTCTCTCTCTCTCTCTCTCACTCACTCTCTCCCTGACCCCCTCCTCTCTCTCTCACGCTCCCCTTTCCACCATCCTCCCCATTTCCCTGCTCCTTCCCTGTCTCGCTTTTTCTTGTGCATAGCAACCATTGTGCCCTTGTGGAAAAAATGCTTATTCTTATAACCTGAAATACTAGTCTTAAGACGTTCTTTTAGTTTTATCTCTTCTTTTTCGTCCCCACCCCAAATTTCTTGCTCTCTTTTTTGCTGTGTACTGTCATCTTTTTTCTACATTAACAAACTTACCAATCTCTATCTCAACCCTCCTTTCTCTCTCTTTATATCTCATCACCCCCCTCTTTCTGTCTCTCCCTTCCACCTCCTTCTCCCCCACTCTCTTTCTCTAGTGTTTGGGGGTCTTGTCTGATACCCATTAGCGTTAGGGCTTATTACCTGGGTAATGAGCTACACAGTCTCTAATTAGCCAGGGCCTGGAGAAGCTGACATTATTCCAGCCCCGGAGCCGCCACAGCCATTAACAGAGCTGCTCTAAGTGATCTGTCTGTGGACTGTTAAAACCATTACATTCATTATATATCAATCAAAGGAAAGGTGTTGCTGCTAATTGAGGAGTGGAACAATGCTTAAAATCTTGCCATAATTGATGGGTAAAAAAGGAAAATAAGAAAAACACCCCATCGATGTCTGGATAATGGTCATATGTGCTCTCCATGTGATGGATAGATTTTCTTGCATAATGGATGATTTATGTCTGAGTGAACATACTGTGTCTTTTGAGGAAATTATCTTTAGCAATACTTCTCTTCATTTGGGGAGACGGACAGATTGCATGATTAACTAAACTATCAAATTCTCATTTGTCAATACTATAAGTACAGTTTTACAAGTATTTTTAGTGCAAAAAGACTTATTCATTGCTTTCTTTACTGAAGCTTTGTGATTCTCCTATGTTCATAGCAACTGCTATAAAATAACCATTGCAAAATGTTGTTAACTATATAAAATAATTTTTTGTGATTGTCATGTTTCAAAGGGGCTGAGATATTCCTTTGGCAGATAATAAACATCCATTCAATTCTAAAAATGGTTTGTGCAGCACCTCTAAATGTCAGCATACACATATACCACACTGGGAAAAACTTGATAAAAATTTGATAAGCATCTTAGTTAACACAACTTATACAGCATCATCCTCCTTTATTCAATTAAGTTTTTAAGGGGAGACATTTTCCTGCATGGGAGGAGGGGGAATACAAGTGTGGTTTTGATTTATTACAGCCAGCCCCTCCCTAACATTCATTCTGTCTTTTGAAGGATTTGTTAAGTCTCTTATTAGACCCAAGGCTGCTGAGTTTATATGTTGGAAACCAGACTTTGTAGGAGGGGGAAGAAGCCTTTGGGCTTTTAAGCCTTTGAATCCATCTCTCACATAGTGCTTTTAGACTTGACCCCACACTTCTCGTTTGGTCCCATCTTCTCTCCCTCTCTCTTGTCTGTGTCTTTAAAACATATGAAGCTGCAGACAGCTCTGGACAGAGATATGGGGAGCCTTCAAAGCCGTGTTGTGACTGCTGTTTCATCTGAGTACAAAGAGCGACACGGAAATGTGTTCAGCCTTTCAGTACGCTTTGCATTTATGCTAATGATGCATAAATCAACAGATCGCAGGGGGAACTGTGCTGCCATGCGTATCTGTAAACAGACATGTGAGATATTTTTTACAAAATGCAGACTAGCGTATTTGGCACTAGCAGTTATGACTACAGTGAATACGCTACTAACTTAGACTCTTTGTTAAAGAATCATTGTTTGTAGTGAAGAAAAAAGTCTTTTACATATGTCAGAAAACGTTTAAGTCAGTAAGTATGTGAAAATGAGTGCAAACTGGCTGCTGTCCTTAAGTTATAGGACTGAAGAAACATGGCCGTTTAAACTACATTTTTTAAAGCAGTTTCCTAACATAGACACTTTCTGATACCATTATAAGCAATTGCATATCAAAAATGAAGGTGAGACAACTGTGTTATCCGTCAATCTCACTGAAAAACCTATGACTTAACAAACATTCAGGGTTTTGTTCATTCTATGCAATGAGGTTCTATAGAATTGAAATTCCGTATAAAGATTAGTCATTTGATCTAGCCAAGCAGTATAGCAGACAACTGATGAGATCTACAAAAATCCACAAAAGTGTGTCTGAGATGAACTATGGGCCCAGAATGAAAAGAAATATACATATTGTATTTACAGTCTTAGTCCCCTGAGAAAATTATGCTTAAAAGCTGTAGTGTTAGGTTAATGTTAAAACACTTACATTACAACAAATACAAACAACATTAATAGAGTAAATGGTGGTTTTATGTGTGGCAAAGTGTTCGCTTCCTCATAAAAGTCCAATTTTACTTGCAGCTCCATCAAATGCCTGGTTTGGCTCTTTTTACTTCAGTAGATTAAGTTGATTATGGAATTTCATACATTCTCTCAATGACTGGAGGCACTGAGCAGAAACCTGGATCCAAACCTGTGTTCTTCTAACCAGCTTACAAAATATTGAATACTTTTTAGAAAAAAAGAAATCTTGATACTTTTTACTGCTGGCTTGTTTGTTTGCATTTATTCTAATATTCAGTTGTGCTTTTGCTGGCAGAAAGAAGCCCACTGCTGATATAAATTACTTCAAACAATTTGCAAAGATTTTTGTACAGTACTACATATCTGTCAAGTGTTTAATAAAACAGATTGGTCACAATAACAGTGGGAGCATCAGTTGCGCATGAATCCTCCATTATCCCCAAGTGGCAAAGTTGGGAGACAGGTTGCGGTGGTAAACGGCAGAGACAGGCTTGACACCTGCTCAACACCCGCCGGCACTGGGAGAGGGGACTTGATTAGCTGCGCTGTGCTAATAGAGTGCGAAAATTAACACAGCGGTATCCTGCTGAAGGAGAGCCATACCCAGAGAGGGATGTTTAACCACTGGCATCCCTAACAGTCATGGTAAGAGATTAATGAACTGTGCAGTGATCAGGTTCAGAGTCCTGCTGATGATGGGGTTCAACAAGACGCTGCTGGGGATAATGATCCAATGATGAACTGTTGCTCTGTGAGTATCTCTGACTGCCTGAAACACCAGTGAGGCATAGATTAAAAATGAAGGTCTATTCTCTAAGCTGAACAAGAGACTGCGTAGTGGCAAAAGGAGTTAATAGTGCAGAAAAATTATGAATATTTCTTTTTACAGTGTTTGTCACATTTCATTTATGAGTCTGTAAACTGTGGCCTTTGTTGTGAAAATAGTTATAATAGATTAATATATTTTGCTATGTGACTAGCAGTTAATTCATAGCAATTTAATTATAACTATCACAGAATTCCTGGATGTCTTTGCAACATCAAATAGGAAAGCATTAACAGAAACTATGCTAAATTTATTTGAAGGTACAGTGATGCAATGAATTTGTACGTGACGGTCTAAATAGGAGGTGAATTAGTAGGCTGTTGGTGTTTGTAATGGCACAGTATCTAAAAGGATCTAGACAACACACCTAAGAAGTTAATTCAGTTAAGAGGCTAATTCACTGCACCTGCTTCTGATAAAGGTGTTTAATTGCACGCACACACACACACACACATACACACACACACATACACACACCCAAACACACACACAGCTCGTACCACACTCAGTACCCAGTTATAGGGATATATAGCCCCACAGCATTGGACTGTGGAGCAGTGAAACTGCTTTCACTGGAATTATAGATCAGTGTCCTTGGGATGAGTTGGAGTGACATCCTTGCCCAAAAGACAAGACAACTAGGTGTCTACACACTTTTAAGCATACAATGTATATGTAGTGTGTAGTAAAAGATTTAAAGTCAATGAATCAGTCGGGCAATAAAACTAAAGGTGTCTGCAGTGTGTAGGTATCTACTTTCCCCATGATTCAGGTAATTGCAAGATTCTGTGATGTAAGTTTATCGGTTGCACTGTGGCTGTTCTGGTAGTGCGTTTCATGCCAGCCATCAATGTCAACTGTAATTGTGCACAGTGAAATAATGGCGGCAGAACATTGTAGATGGATTTACACTTCACCATAAACATTGTGCATGAATTAAACCATATCATAACCGATGGATTAATGTGCAATACAGTAAACCCCACTTTTCGCAGGGGTCACGTTCCAAGAGCACTTAAGTATAGTGAAAAAACGTGTTGTGATATGGTTAGAAAATGCCTACAAATTCCTATTTAAACCCTAAATATGCTCTCAAAATTTTTCATTTTAAACTCAGCTTAATACATTACCCTGAAAGAAAATGTAAAGGTAAAGCCGTATTTGTAATTCATGCATGACTGTTTTCTTTAGTATGTGCTGTCGCTTTCTTTGGTATAAGCAGGGTAAATACAATAATAAATTAATTTAATATACAGTAATAAAACTTTAAGAAGAACTGCTGATCAAAGGGCAGCAGCCAATCAGCAGCAAGGATAAATAAATAGCATTCTCGGATTAGCTACTTTCAAACCTCCTGCCTCTGACTATAGCGGTATTTTACCATCCTAAGACGCACTTTCTTTGTGTTTCTCTCCACAATACCAAAACATTAATAGTTATTATATTAATAGTTATGGAAATGTGGCTGAATATATGTTAATACTTATGTTACAAAATTAGTAAATTATATATCTTTAAATATTTTAGCACTTACATGTATACATGTTTTTACATTGCCATGAAAAAAGCTGTGACGTCCGGGCCTTGTCTGCCACACCCCCTCGTCTTCGTGCAGGGTGTGGTGCTTAGCAACCCAGCTCAAGGATGAGGAGATGTGGTGGACGAGGTCCGAACATCACAAAAGTAAAAAAAAATAACGCGCAGGATATCTGCAGTTTCCGCATTTGTGCAGGGGTTTCAGCGAGCAATGATTAGTTCGGTTCTCCGAAAAAAATCTGCATTGGACTGAAATCGTGACTGCTGATCTGTGTTTAAGTGGGTTTTTACTGTATGCCCAATATACCAGTTTATTATACTGCTCAATACAACAGCTAGAGCACAGATCTCCTGGTATCTAAATATAAATTGATGGTTTAATTATCTTTTTTGTCCACTTTATGCAACAATTGTAGTAAAAACCTAATGTGTCCACACTGGGCTTCATGCTTCTTAGATATATTTGCATTGTTGCATCTTTGAAATGATGTACTGGACTAATGAGGTGTAGGCAAGCTAACAAAACTTTCAGCTGTTGAGAGTATTTTACCATTAGCTGCTTAACTAACAAATAAATCAAACTTTTTCTCACTAAATGTAAAGATGTTTCAGTGAATGTTTCCTTTTTTAAATATGTAAAATATATGTATTTTTTTGAGTCAACTGATTCAACATTTTAATTATTTATTGTGGTGATTCAGTGCATCTGAGATGTCTGACTGTGAGAAGTAATTGCAGCAGTTTCATATAATATTGATCAGGTGATTATGTAATAACTTTGACAGGTCTATTTATTGTGCTAAAATTGTGTTTAAACAGATGCAAACTTCAAGGTGGGAACAAACTGCTGTATCTAATTGCAAGATCCAACTCATACAATGCTAACTTAATGGTGAATGACCAGTTACAATTAGTACCACGCCCATCTGTCTGAGGCTGTGAAGCATACATTAAGTGTAGATTTCACAAAAATTGGATCAAAATTAAAGCTTGTTCTTGGTACTGAAGCTGGATATATATTGCACCATTACAGCACACAACTACTCATTTTATAATATAGTTCTTAATCTATCTTTTACCTAGCATTTGCTTGTCTTAAATGATTCTTGCCAGTGTACAGACTCTGTCTTGACATTTTAGATTTTTCACAGCGCAGGCAGGAATAGCAAAAATGAATTTCATTGATGATGCAGAGTCAATAGTTTGAGTATATGTCTGATCACAAAGGAAAAACTTACTGGAGAAGTCTGAGTCAGTTAAAAAGAACTAGATGAAGCACTCACTGAATAATCAGATGGATCAGCAAGAAGATTTGATTTGTTTGATTCTCAAAAAGAAGGGTGTGTTACTATAGCATATTATGAGAGGCCTTTTTTCTTTTGTCACGATGAGACATTTGATAATGTCTAGACTTTACAATTGTCTCAGTGTATGACATCTACATATTTCTGGTGGATGAAAAGACAAACTTCAATGTAGGTCTCAGAGCAGTGGTGAAACAAGTGATTTTGTGTATTAGATTTAAATTAACCTTATTTTAGACTGTTCATAATGCTTGTTTATTATTCTCAAAAGGAAGCACTGACATTTTTGTGACATATTTGTGTGGTTTCTTTTTTTATTTGTTTTTTTTTTAAACGACTAATATTGTTTTTTTCCCTAACCCATTAAGGTAGCCCAGGTTTATTACATTCTAAAATTTATTATTCAGTAACTGCAATGCAAACTTTATGTTATTCTTATGCAATAGATATGTGTAGTGAAACTTTGGACCCTGCAGGCCTTTTAACTGAAGTGTTGTTTTCTGATGGGGTCAGTTACAGTATTAACTACTAGAAAGTGTTAAAAATGGACAATGCAAACCATCCGTAGTCATCATAATGCTGGTGAGTAATTATAGAGAAGCAGTGGTGTATTTGGAACATACTGAAAACATCTGCCATCAGATGGAGATGATGCCTAAGCTGCAGTATTGCGGCTTATACACTCTTACAGACAAGCACTCTTGTCAGATACATATGGTGACAAGCTGCGCTTCTAGGCTTACAGAACACATGGGAACCAAAAGAATAACCAGGGAATCACATGCACCAGGGGCTAACAAAAAGGAGAGAACAATTATCAAGTACAAATTTAAAAATATATATTTTCTTTCTCTCCTAAAATGCTTTTTACTGTCCGTATTTGTCAGGAGACTTCTCATAATGGTCTTCAGGCATTAGGTAAATGCCTTTTAGTAGGATAGTTTATTGATAAGTAAAAACTTGCTGCTGCTTTTCTGCAGTATAATGGGGCCATTCCATAATTTCTGACCTGGAATAAACTCTCTCTTTGCATGAGAATCACCATCTACTTTTTAGCCTGCAATTTGGAATGTGTAGGGGTTGTTTTCTCAAAACTACATTTAAGCTATATTTTCTTTTTATTTTCAACATGAAAATAATCCTGTTTTTATATCTGTGGTACTCCAGTAAATTGGAGAATTATTTGTTTCTTTTATAGTTGAATGTGGGTCTGTGGGTGTCATACTGCAGTGGTGAGGGGCAGTCCAGACTTGGGGTGAAGGCTGGACAGTTATTGGGTGCCACTATTTTCCAAGTCTGTTTGCAATAAGGAGGGCCACCTGGTGCCATAGCTCCGCCCACCAACTCCTCTACTTCATTTTTATATATTTTCCACCCGTTTCCCGGTCAGCCCTGCCTCCTGTGATAGAATTGGATAAATGTTTATCCTCGTCTGGCTTGGGGCTGTCTGTGAGGGTGAACTCCTGTCCAATCATATTTCGGGATATGAGGCGCCGCTTTCCCGTCTCGGTGTGGGGAGGCGTTTTTTCTGCTGAAAGCGGGTGGGAAAAGAAAAACAACGTCAATACGCTGCAGCAGCTTTCAAACCCAAGCGCTCAATTCCATTCATCCTCGAGAGGGAAGCAAAAAAAGTGGCTATTTATTAGAATACTTGTTTTCTATTGTTCCGCGCCACACAAAAGGCGCTTCATTACGTAAGAAGGGAGCCTTTCTCTGGGAGAAACAATAACTTGAAATTGTCTTTTGGAGTCTGTAATAAATTTCATTTTCTTGTCTCTCTCCTCAGTGTGTGGTGAAGTGGTGGGACGGGGAGCCGGCCGCGGCGCACTAAGCGTGTAGATTTTAGGAGGGACGGGGACGGCGGCTCGCCGTGTCCCGGTTTAAGACAGAGCGATAGAAACGAGGAGGACAGTTTCCCCTCATTCCCCGGGCGGGACGACAGCACTCGCGTAAGTTTGTTTAATATCAAATGCCATATACTTTAGACTATTTCCTCGGCTTGCGTTGGGAACAGTCGAGAAACGTGAAGTTTTTGTTGGAGCGCAGAGGCGTCGCGTGCGTGTTTGAGGAGTGGTCTTGTCGAAAAGGGGGTAACCGGATTGAGCGCGCTGGAGCTTTCGGCACTGCTTTAAGTCTGCTCGGGTTTCTGCTGTAAAAATAAATATTAGAAAAGAACATTTTCTTTACGCGTGAATGTCCACATTTAATGGTGTTGTGATCTGCTAAACCTGGACTAGAGTCTGGCTGAAGCTGGGAGAGCCGCGATATGCAGCTTTACATGGCGAGATGGAGAGATATCTAGAGAGAAAGGCTGAGAGGATACTTGAATGAATTGCTTAAAATGAAGACATTGGATATAAAGTCCATCAATTACATTCAGTTTTAACGCTAATGCTAGTTTAAGAGCGTTTAAACGTGCGCATAAACGTCACGACACAAAATATGGACATGGAAAGTGAGTCTAAAATCTTTTAAATTTAATATATAGACTTGTACATTAATAAGCAGTATATTTGCCTAAATGCATGTCCGAGCTGCCTGAAATAATAATTTAAAAAATCACTCCAAACTAAAGCTGCATACAGTAGTTTATTTAGAGCTGGTCTGTGTGTGTGTTTTACGCACTGCTGGGAGATGTTTAAATGTTAAGCTTGGGGTCGGTGCAGACTGACAGACCCTGGACACGCAAGTGATGAGTTTTGGATATGAGTGGACGTTTTAAGTATAAGTGTCGTAAAGACTTAACAATGCAGCCGAAGCCCCTCTTCCAGTGGAGCCTGTTTTTTCACTCTTCTTTTCAGCCTATGGGGTGCGTAATTGCGTTTCGGGGGGCTCTGCTCCGCCGCTTACACCTGTCAGATGACCATGTTAAACTGCCTCCTCACGAGTTCAAGAGACTCTCCACTTTTAGGAGAGGCTGAGAAAGAGAGAAAGAGGGAGAGAGGGAGGCTCGACTGTTCGCCCCACTTTACTCACAACTGCATTTCATCCAGAGATGGATGCTGGTTTGACCTTAATGATGGACTGTGTGTGTATAAAATAATACCAGATTATATTATTAACGTTAATACCACATCTGTAATATTTCCTGTCCTGGAGAAGCGAATGCATCAATCTTAATCCAGCAAATAAGAGCCCTTGAGCGGCTCAGCCCCCTGTTTGTTTAGGGGAACTGCCGTGACCTCTGGCCTCACACGTGCACCGACAGCACCCTGTCCCCCCAAAACGAGCTCTTCCTAAAGCCACTAGAGAAAAAAACATGAGGACAAAGTAAATGTGTCACACGAGGGTCACTGTGTGTTTCAATGGACTTTAATCCAGATGAATCGGGACCGTCAAATCTGACTAATTCCCTCACTGCGCTTCTCTCAGCCTACTGACAATAGAACATGATGATGATGATGATTATTATTATTATTATTATTATTGTTATTATTATTATTAGTAGTAGTAGTAGGAGGAGGAGGAGGAGCAGCAGTAGTAGTAGTTGCAATATTGCAAATAGGTTATTAGTACTACTATTAAAACTTAACGGTTATAAGACCACCAATCAGTTATTTTTTTATTTGGTATTTTTAAAATTAGCTATTTAAACTTACACTTTATTAAGATTCTAATACTCTAGTACTCTAATATACCGTGGTCATTTTTCCGACGCCTGTTTTAAATTTTAAATTTTAAATCTTACTGAAGAGAACTTGATGTACCGGGCGTTAATGCAATTTAGTCTGACTTTTTAAAGTCACATTGTTATTTAATAATAATAAAAAAAACTAACAGCAGTCTTATTTTTAGCTAATTCTTGTTTGTAGTCAGATAATAAAATCTGGAGATTTCCCCCAGTTGTGTGACTATGTGAACTGTATTGTGTTTCCATTATGAGAACTGTTTGTAATTTCAAAACGTAAAATATTTAAATGCGTGGACAATTCTGCTTCGGTGTCTACAGGTGTCATTTTATATTTGTGCTTTCTCATTTTAGAAAAAGAAAAACAGGCGATACGAAGGTTATTTATGTAGACACTTTTATCCCCATCATTTATTTTTCACACCTATAATTTAAATCATCGCATCGCGTCATAAAGAGCCTTTTGGCAGATGTATTTTTTTCCCACCGTCATACGTTTAAGCCCAATTACACAATTTAACGTGGGATCATCATACAAAGCCTTTATGTCTCATAAACGTCGCTATTAATCTAATGAAACACCATCCACACATCCACACAGCTCAACACACATTCTCTCAGCTGCACACACATCCACACAGTTCCTCACACATCCACACAGTTCCTCACACATTCATACCACACTGCTTCACAAACATCCATACAGCTCCACACATCCATACAGCTACACACACATCCACACAGCTCCACTTACATCCACACACATCCTCACACACACATTCACACAGCTATACAACTGCACACATCTCCACACAACTCCACAGACATCAGCATAGCTCCACACACATTCACACAGTTTCACACACATCCCCACACACCTACACAACTTCATGCCACTCCATACACATCTACACAAAACTACCACACATCTGTACACATCCACATACATCCATACAAACTGCCATACATCAATACTGCTTCGCTCAGCTCCATACAACTCCACACATTGTCCATACAGATCTGCACATACTTCAGCTCCACACAGATACTCCATACATATATACACACACTTAAGCTCCACAGCCAGACACCTGCAGCTGCTCAGCGGGACAGCAATATTTTTGTTTTGCCTTTAATTAGCGACTGATTGGGGTTTTCAGGACAGGTCAGCTGTGAAATTCCAATTACACGTGTGCTGCGTCGGGCACAGTGTGACATCTTCCACCGCCGGTGATCAGTAACACGAACTTTAGCTTAACATGGCATTAGGTCGGTGATGTGTGATATGTTATAAACGCCTGTTTCCATTTAAACTAATTCAACTCAGATGCAATTTTAAAGTGATGTGCATTCAAAAGCGTGTCGGAACCACCTGTGCATTCAACTGCCAGTAGACGGCAGTACCACCCCTCTCTGGAGACTTCTGCGGGAGAGGGTGGCCTCTTAACACTACTGTATGTTTCATGGTGATGTGTATTATCACAATGTTTATTATAGCTCTGAGGTGTAGCCTAAATGTGGACGTCCACTTTAAATACGCCGAGAACGTGGTAGGAGACAGGTAAGCCCACTAGGGTCTTGTTCAGTTGCAGAGAGGGCAAACTGCTCCAGAAAGTAAAGTGTTGGCTCCAGGCAGTGCAGTCTGTTATAAGCCTGTGTGTTGCACCATGTAAAGCATGAATTGACTCTATAACTATCTAAGCATCACTTCTTTCCCCTTCCATGCCAGAAACTAGACACAGAACGACCAAGACTTATCATTCTTATCCATGAGGTGTTTTGGGTGTACAGAACTTGGATAGATATTCTTTTTTGTCCTGGTACTCACTTACTAAAACTCATAGAGACTCTAAACTGGCAGGCTATCCCGCTATTTACTTTCCGTTAGAGGGGCGGTGTTGACCCCTGTTGCCCCCACCCCTCCTACCAGCTCTTTCCTCGCTCGCTACGTCAGCGTGCCGAGCTCCATGCAAATCGAGCCCCTCTTTCTCGAGCGCCATTGGCCGCTCGCTCATTTTAATCGCTGTCAAAGCGCATCATATGGCCGCCACTTTAACGAGCTCCTCAACTCCACCAGGGAAAGGAGCTCAAATGCACTTTCAATTAATGTGGACGTGAAACCGCAGTGGCAAAAACATCATCAACCTACAAGAGGAAAACGACGACAACAAAAAAGAAAGAAAGAACTTGAAAACTCACAACCACTGTTTGGATTAAATTACATTTCACTCCGGAGCTCTCTTCGCCTGGGTTGCTGCGCCTGCTGGAGCGGACGGGCGCCGAAAGTTCATGCTCTTTCTGTGTTGGTTGAGCAACATCTAAGCCACGTGAATGTATAGCATGATGATGGAGACGGACTTGCACTCCCCGGGACCCCAGACAAACACGAACCCGGGGCAGACGGGTCCCAGCGCGGGGGGCAAAGCCAACCAGGAGCGCGTGAAGCGCCCCATGAACGCGTTCATGGTGTGGTCCCGCGGGCAGCGGAGGAAGATGGCGCAGGAGAACCCCAAGATGCACAACTCCGAGATCAGCAAGCGACTGGGCGCCGAGTGGAAGGTGATGTCCGAAGCAGAAAAGCGGCCCTTCATCGACGAGGCGAAGCGCCTGCGCGCCATGCACATGAAGGAGCACCCGGATTACAAATACAGACCGAGGAGGAAAACCAAGACACTGCTGAAGAAGGACAAGTACTCTCTGGCCGGCGGGCTGCTGGGCGGGGCGGGCGCGGGCGCGGGCGTAGGGCTTGGTGTGGGCATGAGCCCGGGCAGCGTAGGCCAGCGGCTCGAGAGCCCTGGGGGTCACGGCGGCTCGGGGGGCGCGAGCTACGCTCACATGAATGGTTGGGCGAACGGCGCGTACTCGGGTCAGGTGGCCGCCGCCGCCGCGGCCGCTGCCATGATGCAGGAGGCGCAACTGGCATACGGGCAGCACCCGGGCAGCGGCGCGCACCACCACCATCACGGCCACCACCACCACCCACACAACCCCCAGCCCATGCACCGCTACGACATGAGTGCGCTCCAGTACAGCCCCATCTCAAACTCCCAGAGCTACATGAGCGCGTCCCCGCCGGGCTACGGGGGTATTTCTTACTCGCAGCACCAGGGCTCCAGCGTGGCGTCCTCCGCTGCCATCGGTACGCTGAGCTCCCTAGTCAAATCCGAGCCCAACGGCAGTCCTCCGGTCAGCAGCCACTCCAGAGGCCCGTGCCCTGGAGACTTGCGAGAGATGATTAGCATGTACTTACCGAGCGGGGAGTCCGGGGACCCGTCCATTCAGAGCAGACTACACGCCTTACCGCAGCACTACCAGAGCACAGCGGCCGGAGTAAACGGGACTGTGCCGCTCACGCATATCTGAAATGGTCCAACGTGCTGGGGGTAAAGGAAAAAACGAGTACACACACATACATACACGTAAACACACACACATAAAACACCACCAAATATTTACCTCTTTTTAGATGGCCATTTAACTACTCTTTTGTATAAAAAAAACGTTTTATGATGGTCTTGTAATTGAAGGTAAAATATTGTTTGGATTGCTGTTCAGAGGAGAAAAAACAAGAACTGTTCCTATTTGTCAGTTTTAATTATTATTATTTTTTATTTCTCATAATTCATTGTTATTATGCTGTCCATACATTAAAACTTAACAGTTATCCTGGCCATGCCAAAGCATAAGAAAAGAAAAATCAAGAGTTCCGGGTCGTTCCCACTGACTCAGTACTTCATTTTTAGATCTTGAAATTCTTTGTGCAAATTAATTTTTAAGTCCACGAGGTCTAACACAACTTGGAGAACTTGAGGGGAAATGTTTGAGAGTTTATAGAGAGTTTCCTGCATAGTACATTTACCAAAACATTTGTATACGTGACTCTATGTACCTGGATTATGCTGTAATATTTCTTGTAAATTGTGAATAAGTTTTAATATTACAGAAGACTGGCACGTAACTGCTGCTGTACATAATTTATGAAATGCATTCTTGCCAGTTCACACCCTGACTTTGCGCTGATCCATTGTCTAAATAAAATTTGGAAGAATGTTACTCTGCTTCTAAAAGGTGTTAGTTTTGTTATTTTGCCAGTGATACTGTGTTATTAATATCTCGTTCATATCTACATCTTAATGTGGGCAATGTTGTACGGACACGTCTGACTGCTCCTCTGATTCAACTCTGTATTAAATACACACATATTTAACAAACCATCCACCAGTATTTCTTACAGCACTTCTAGCGTTTTACGACCCATTTAAATGATCACCTGTGTCATATAATAAAGGAACGTGTCTGGAGGAGCGGGAAGGTTCCCTCTTTAGACTGAATTATACACTAACAAATACATGCTGTTGAAATGCGAAACCTTTCGTTTAAAAGAAAAAAAATAATTGTTGTTTATTCAAATAAGTCTAAATTTGAATTCATTTATTAAATTCGTTTGTAATCTTCCCGATTTGATGTTAGGGCAAAATCATTGCAATGCATTTTAAATCAAAATTTCATGTGAACCTTGTGAACGTGTTTCTCTCATCAACCAGTTTATTTTAGAAAAATTGGGAATTATGTCAAACTTATGATTGGAACAGTCTTGGATTCTTTTAGATAGCACCTCTCATTTTAGCACATTAAAGTCTGTATAAAAATGTTTTAAGGACCACTGAGTGTATTCAGAGTATCTTGCTGTCAGCTTCACATGGCCAGGCAAGCACGAGAAAAACAACCGCAAAAGTCTCACATTCACAATATTCTTTTGAGAAAGATAAAATGGCTTGTTTCATAATAGGTCATTTCTTATTGTAGTCTTTTATACTTATGGGTTCTGTAAATGGTCATGAATGTGGTTTTATTATATATATTCTTTCAAGTATATATTCTTTTCACAGTTATTGATGGGACTTTTAAAATGCCAGGACCGACATAGTGCTGTGCAGCAGTTTCTACCTGTACAGGTGAAACAGTTCAGTCTGGTCTAAGCTTTAGGCGCTTGAATGTTTGTTTAATGCTCGCAAGCGTTCTGTTCATCTCTGGGTTGGTTTTAGGAGCGGATTGCTCTGCTGTGCTCATGGGTTTCTGAGAGAATGGCGTGAAAGGGACGGGGGATGAAACTGCAGAGCCTGTGACCTCTGGGTCAGCAGCGAGGCAAAGTGCACCATCATCACCATGTCAGTCTGGGGCAGCTTCAGCAACAAGTGTCAGAAACTCGGGCAGCAGCATTTGAGCGGCCCCTCCGAGCGACCCGCATAGCGATCTGCACCATCAAACACGATATTTCCCCGTCCAAACACTTTCTGTCACACCAAACGAGGGGAGTGGAAATTAGCGCATTTGATGAACCACGACAGAAAATGATTAAAAACAATTAATTACCAGGTGATTTAACCCTTGAAAAGAATGTCATCAAACCATATTTTTTATCCTACATTTTTCTAGACATTGTACTTCTAGAAGGTAGAAAGTACTTTATTAATATTGAAAGCGGTATCCATTTGGTCTTGTTTTGTTAAAGGACGTGTACATGATGTGGGATTTCAAAACGCACCTCCTTAAAAAAATACTTAAAGAATGAGAAGGTCCTTTTACAATCCCACATAATGTATAGATTCTACACCATAAGTTATTTTACCTTTTTCCCCAGAACCATTCCGTCACCGCTATGCACCCTTTTAGGAAACCTCATTTTAACAATGTATTGTGTTTTGTGTTGTGTTGTTGTTGCTGCTAAACTCCAGACTATCCAATATTTGTGTATAGTATACACACACACACACACA
>JBBJLR010000002.1:10763782-10780527 GCA_037577145.1 Brachypetersius gabonensis | reverse complement strand
CTCTCTCTCTCTCTCTCTCTCTCTCTCTCTCTCTCTCTCTCTCTCTCTCTCTCTCTCTCTCTCTCTCTCTCCTTCAGCTCCAGCACTACTGTAAGACCGCATATGTGAACTTTAGTTCATCGGAACTCGCAGACCCCCAAACCGGACCCCTCACTCTCGCTCTGATCGTCTCTGAGCCGCCGAGGCGCTGTCCAGGTGCTGAAACCGACCTAGTTAAATACACGTTCACATCCGAACGAGCCCGTGAGGCGCGATTTGAGGACATATGGAAGCGTCGAGATTGCTGTTTAACTTGTTTGAAATTCCACACGCAATCGTTGTCTTTCTGTTTCTTTACCTTTTTAAACATTCACAGACGCTTTCATTACAGTGTAATTCATTAACCGACCTGCAAAAAACGCACAGTTAGATTCCTCTTTTGAATGGGTCATCAAATAATATGGGACACTTTAAGACACTCTTGCTTTTTTTCAGTTTCAGCTGGTGCCTTCTAGTATGACTGAACCAAAGAAAATGCACATGAATAGGCTTTTTAGTGGGATAGTGAATAAAATAAATAAATTCCCTATATTGCTATACATCACTACATATTACAAAAATAAAGGTGACATAGAAGGTTATATGGAGCAAAACACTACTTTTACTGGAGGGTCCTTATAGAATAATTTTTTTAAAGAAGCTTGTTAAGGGTTAAGTAATTTTAACATAATGGAAAGTTTCTATAAAACCTTTACGAACGTAGATTTTTTAAATTGTAATACATTGCCCCATGTTTTCCGTAAAACACTTTTCCCCTTCGTCTTCTTACATTAAAAACAGACAGTAATGATATAAGAGCATTTGTGGCTCTCTGCCATTTCACACAGTGGCAGTCTGAAATCAAACAAGAATAAACAAAAATGGTCTAGCCTATAAACAGACCGAATGACAACTGTAAATGACTTTTTCCTCATATCTAGTCTGACCCATCTCACAAGGTAAACTTCTGCTCAGCAGGGGTCAGCAAATGGGATTTTGAATTGTTTGTTGTGTTAGGGCCCCACTGCGTCTCTGTATTTTCTGATGGGGGTAAACTTTGGCAGCGTTTTTGATTGTGTTGTGCTTTTACATCTGAAAGAGCGAGAGAGATGGAGAGAAACAACAATAAAAGATGTTGATGTTTATGGATTGGTCATTGATTTTGTGGTGTCCATCTTTGTGGGTTCATTGCTGAAAGAGTGGGGGGAGGGCAGGAAGGAGAAGTGCACATGTAGACAAGTCGAGAAGAACGCTGTGGAGCGAAGCAGAGGGAGGTGGAGTCCACGTGGACAGTGGATGACAGCAGGAGCACCTGCCCTGAGGACGATGGGGCGGGTGGAGGGCAGAGGAGTTGGGGATGATAATGACACACCCCACTGAGTGTTATTACTTAAAGACTGTGCTGAGATGAAATGACATTGTAATGGGAGGGTACTTTACGCCCCGATTTTCAAGGCACTAACTGGGTACTCTTCTCTTGCTTTTTTCAGCTTACTTCAGTCCCTTTTTATCTCCTTTATCTCGGTCTTTCTCCCTCTCTCTCTCTCCCCTCTTCTCGTTCTTGCTCTCTCCGCTTCATTCTCTATTTTCTCTTCTCTCTTTCCCTCTATCCCTGTCTACCTCAGTCTCTTTCTCTCTCTGTCTCTCTCTTGCCTTCTTTTTCTCTCTCTCTATTTCTTTTCTTCCTTTTGTCTGAGGACATGCACAGGAGAGTCTTTCATGCATGCACAGTACACACAGGTTTCTGGCACTGAACACAAATTCAGAGAATGATTTTTGTTCTGACGGTGATGGTTAAAAGAGACTGAATGTCTCTATGTGTTACAGCTCCAACACTCAATACTCCACCTCCGCTCAACCTCAAATACACATCCCATCTGGAGCCGACTCCACAGATACACATGCTGATGGAAACTTAAGTTTTCTTTAGCCAGACGTGTTCTTTTACTGTGACTGTGAAATGAATTTCCTGGAGCAGGTTGTGCAGAGTCAGGCAGGCTTCAAATTTACAAAAACAGAAAGAAAAGAATTAAAAAGAAATAAAGAAAGTAATTGAATACATGAATGAATGAATGAATGAATGAATAAGGGTGCTAAAAATCAGTCAAGTTGGTTGTAAGAAAAGGAATTGGACATAAAAAATTATATTCTGTTGACTTCCAGTGTGTGTGTATCTGTGTGTGGTCTCTGGTTTGCGGTGGCCTCCTCCTGGTGAGTTTAAGGCTGCACTCAAAGAGTGTATAATAAGTGGTTTCCTGCCTAATTGTTTTATACCAAATGTATGGAGAGTCCCTGGGTTAAAATACAAAGGCTTGTTAGTTCTGATAGTCATTTTCCTTTTGGACTTAAAAATGCATTGAGGTACAGAGCTGCCTTGGAGCAAATCAGACTGACCAGCAATCATTCAGCAAGTTTTAAACTGAGAGAGAGAGAGAGAGAGAGAGAGAGAGAGAGAGAGAGAGGAGGGGAAGAGGGAGAGAGAGAGAGAGAGAAAGTGTATATATATTTTTTGAGGGGTGGGGCAAAAACAAAAAATTTTGAAACTGCCATATCCACAATCTTTCTACCTAGTCCCAGAAAGGGATTATAACAGTTTGCAAACTTCTTGGTATGTCTAACACTTTTCTTTTCCTTTTGATGCATTTCTTGTTTCAACATTGAGGTGTGATCTCGTAGCTCCTCTCACTAGTGTAATGTAATAAGATAAAACATAAAAAAGAGTTAGTAATTAAATCTTAAAGACTTAAATGAGTAAAGTTTTTCCCTTCAAAGTATTAATTTGAAGTCAATTTTTGAATGATCTACAAATTTTTGATTTACTTAGATACCTGGAAGTGAGTTAATGTAACTTCTTAACTTTGTGTTGTATGAAGAATTGTCCATTACTGAAAGCCTGGTCTATATCATTTTTATTACACATTTAATACACAGATTTCACTGATTTCCCAAGTTGACTCAACTGGCTCTATGATGCCTGGATAGTTTTTGGTGATCTGAGCAATAGATAATACTTTACAGCTAAAATATTAACTTAACCTATAAAGCTATTTAGTTTTAGTAACAGAAAATGAATTAGTTTTGAAGAAATTCCACCCATTTTGTGCTTCAAATCTGAAAACATTTAGTTAGGAGATAAACTCAGAAATATGGTCTAATATGGTAGCTTTAATCTTTTCAAACCTGTTATGTTCTTCTGTTGTCAGCATATAGTGGTAATATACATTTATGTACATGGAGCGTTTGTCAAAAAAGAAACAAATTAAAAAATTTGATGCTGATCCTGAAATATTAGCTTGTGCCTGTTTCTCTCTGTTTTCCACACAGAGGTTATTTTGTCCTGAAAATGTATGAGAAACATATGTGTGAGCAGTCTCGGACCCACGCATGCTGCTGCCCTTTTCACACATGCGTCTTGGTACTTTTGGTGAAAATGCTACTTATTACGCCCCATTACCAGTGTTGAATCACACACATACTGCTATTCATGGGCTTCATTGTTGGCTTCGTATGAATCAGCCCAAACGTATCACACTGACCCAGCACCTTTAATGTGGATAGAACAAAGAGAGAGTGATGTTGCTGCCACTGGGACTGATCTTAGATAAACACATAGATGGGTGTGATATGGGCAGCTCAGTGAGCATGGTGGCTGGGTTAAAGCTGCAGCGCTCCCCTGGTTCCTGAGCTGCTAATGTGGCAAGGTTTCTCAGCAGGGTTAAACAGAAACTGTCAATCCTCACTGAGGCACCCAGCCAACAGTCGACACACATGCCAAAACAGCTAATCCCTTTAGAGCAGTAGGCGAGAAATCTTTCACGTATACGCTATACTCCTTATGCAAACAAAAATAAATGCACAATTCAAGATATATAAACACACACTCCTCTCTCTCTGTCTCATACACGGACACATACATTCACACCCACAAGATCTATGGTATCAGTGCAGTATGTGATTATTCTAAGTAGAAGAGATTAGGTTAATGAGAGGTCAAGAGGTGACGATAAAAAACAGAAAGTGTGTTTCCTCTGGGTGTCACTGATAGCTCTCCCAACCGCTGACCCTTGAACTCACTTACAGTCAGAGATCAAAACACGCACGCACACACACACACACACACACACACACACACACTTTTGCTGGCTAAATTACAGCCTGATTTGTAGCCATTGGTTTTGTAATGGATAGCAGAAATAGATCTCTAACTGATAAAGCTAAAGACGACCTATTTGTAATAGTGGTCTTTATGTGTGAGTAAATTTGATGACACAGTATGAGTGTGGTCAGTATGTGTTGGACAAATTTTCCTGGTATTAAACACAGTCACCTTTTGACCCACACATTGCTTTTAAATGCTTTTTGTATGTGCTTAAGATTAATTTTGGTCCCTTTGCTCTTTATTTCACGAGTAAATTGTAATTTCATAAATACTGTAATTTAAAGTTTCAGTAAAGACACTTGATGTGTTATAAACTTGAAAACCTGAAAATTGTTGGTTTCCATGTTTTTAGTAAATGCAATGGTTACACATACAGTGATGTGCAAAAGGCCGTTTCCTTATTTCCAGTCAAAACAGCCATTGCAAGTTACTACTTTTAAGTGTCAGGAAAAAAACTGAAAACATATATGTAATAGTAAATAACTCCAACAAAGAGGAATGCCTCCAATGCTAAATATAACTGGTGTCCTTCCAACAAAGAACATTCCAAAAGTTGTCACTGACATTTTGATCACCATCAAAGGAACACCATTATTCACAAAAAGCATCTACCCAACCACACATTAGCTGACTTTCACATTGTTTTCATATGTATCTAAAATAGATTAGATTACAGAATCTCCTTGCATAAAAAGTGGTGCAACCATCTACGAATTGGCCCTGTTTCTCTGGGTGGGTAGGATGACCCACTCTCTTTCCCCCCATCACTCAGCATGATGCTAGCAAGCATGGGTGTTGGTTAGCTGCTGTAACAGAACTGAGTTAGTGTTTGCCTCTAAGAGTTGTCCAATGGCATTGCATTAGCAGCAGAGAACGCACAGCACGTGACCCTTGTTCTGAAATCAAGGTTATTATTAGGGGCTTTGTTCCATTCTACAACTATCTCTACTCTTCTGGAAAGACTGTATACTAGAGGCTGAAACACTGCTGTTAGAATTTGATTGCAGCCACAAGAGCATTAGTAAGGTCAGATATTGATGTTGACTGATGAGTTCTGGATCACAAATGCCACTTCAACTCATCTGAAAGGGAGCTCCATTCAGAGAGAGAACTTCAGAGAACTGTATTTACTATTTGGCATTGGACATAGTGACCTTAAACGTATGTGTGACTCCTTCAGACCACCCCAGTTCTTTTCTATGGAGATTATATAAGCCATGTGCACTTAATAGATTTCAGAACAAGCACCTTTGATGCTAACAGGTGCAGTAGTTCACTAATTAGAAAGATTGTCTGCATACTTTTGAACATGCAGCAATCTTGTGGTTACAATAATGAGAACAACCTCTTCGGTTGCCCTTCTGTTTCATCACTAACATACCCACCATACCAAAAGCTGGGAATCACACACACTCATACTGGAGCACATGCATGACTAATCCACTTTTTCCACAACTCAATCCACTGACCCCAGTTTTCCATTCACTGCACTTGAAAAGTGACTCTATCTTTAGAAGGGTCCATGGGCATGAGCACTGCTAAGCTAAGATTGTGTCATCTAAAGTCTTCTATCCTCAGCATTACTTGAAAGGAGTGGATCAATTTCTAATAAACTTCTTCAATAGCACAGTTTTGCCTTTCAATGGCTGCTTTGAAAGACTCCAGTTAGCATTAAGCAAGAGAGATGGCAAGTGAAGGATGATTACAGAGATGTACACTCCTGAAGGTCACCATTCAGGCATAATAAACAGCACATTGAAACTCCACCTGAGCTCACTGTCCCTTTCACTAACTCTGTCTACCTTTGGGTGTGTTTATGAAAACTTATTGATCAGAGAATAATTGTCCTGACCGATCGTTATATTTTAGAGAGAGAAAAATAGGCCCTGCGTCCTTTTAAAAGATAACTGAAATATTGAAAATTCAGTGAGAAATTGCATCTGATATAGCACGCCTGGATCTCTTTAAAGAGCATTTAATCACATTAAAATAACTCATGTCATTATTTTCTTATTTGATTGATTTTGCTAATTGCCATATTGCAGCAGAGACCTTGTTTTTATGGTATTGAGGGTTTTTTTTATGTAGTTTACAAAGCCTTCATCCATGTATCCTTCAAGTTTTGTTTGAAAATTCTAAGGAGGCAATTTTCAGAACATAGAGAAAGCTGGAATTAAAAATACACAATCAGTTTGAGCTGGAAACTTTTGAACTTACTGGGATTTTCTGGTACAAGCAGCTCTATGGTGCACTTCCATGATTCTTTACATCCGAATAATGTCAGTAAATACACTATAAATGGTAATAATATTCCCATAAGTGAGTGATTAATTTGTGCACAATTTACATTGGGATTATGGTTGATATTCTAATGATGTCTTGCTGTATCATAATAACATGCGTAAAGAATTGCTGTGAATGTAGCAGCCTTTTGCTCTGGTTCTCTGATTTTCTGTTTATAGTTCTGCATGACCATTTTAATGTTAGCTGAACAGTGTCATGGCAGGCATGTTGACTGTTCAGTAACATTTTAATACAGAGTTTTAAATAAATTATTGGCTACAATAACAACATTTTAGTAAGTTAAAGTATAGGTGGAATATTTGGAGTTTTATTGTGCTTTCTGACTGGAAAGTAAGGTGTTATTTCCTTTCAGAGCTGTGTAATCTCAGGTGAACTGTCATAATGGGATTATAGGAATGCTGCTGTTGAACCCAGCGTGGCCCCTCTCCCTGCTCACTCAAGAGAGACACACAGTTATCACACAACAGCAGATTGTTTTGAACTACTTATATGGAAAAAAGAAAGCAGCGTCTGAAGACGGATGCACTCGTGCCAGAGTGCGGCAGTGTTAAGTGCATGGTTGTTCCCGTTGTTTTATTTAGCATCTGCAGAATTCCCAGCATAGTTAAGGTGCTTTAGAAGAGGATTAACTGTTGCTGGCACCAATGAGCAAGCCTTGCAGATTTCCCTCAAGCAAGAAAAGACAAAGAAGACAGGGAAGGAGGGGAAGAAAAGGAGGCAGAAAAGGCAAAGGGAGACCACAATAACAAGTTGTATAAACAAGACCTGAGAGAGTGAGAGACGGGCAAAGGTGTAACAAGACGATGAGTATTCCTAAAGGAGTGCTGGAGGAGGCTTTCACCCTCTGACTAGTGCTTTGGGGTACCATTACACATATACACTTTCTCTCTTTCTCTCTCTCTCTCTTTCTGTCTCTCTCTCACTCTCCTTCTCTCTCTCTTCTCTTTCCTCCACTCTTCTTTCTTCTCTCTCTTTTTCTCTCTCTCTTTGTCTCTTTTATCTTTCTTTCTATCTCCTATCTTCTATCTCCTCTCTCTTCTCTCTCTCTCTCTCTCTCTCTCTCTCTCTCTCTCACACACACACACACACACACACTTTTTGGCACCCCCTTTTCTTCTTCTTCCTCTTCTTCTTCTTTATCTCTTCCCTTGCTCTACACTGTCCCTCTGATGCACCGTTCCACCCCCCTCGTTTAGTGCCTCTGTTCCCCTCCAGTCACTGTTGAGTTACACTCTTTGTGTAGATCAGTCACGACCTCAGATGGGGGAGCTTTTGGACACGCTGAAGCGTTGTGTCTCTCTCGCTACTCAGTTTTCCAACCTTGTCCTTGGTGGCGCTCCCTAATGATCTCTCCGCTGTTGTGTCATTTTTTTAATTAGAACAGCGAGGGGCAAAGGACCCCTGCACCCAATTATCCACTCACTCAGACACATCATGGGAATGCTCTTTGATACTTTCATTTTGCATTAAATATTTGTGAATAAAAACCAATTACACCTGAGTGACTTGTAAGAATGCAAAAGAGCCTGATTTTAATAACATATGTGGCACAAGTCTCAAATCAAGAAATCTTCATTCATTGCTAGTTTTTGTACAGACTAAATATAGTTTACCCTCGCTGAATATGTAAGAATAATGCCACCAAGGCCATGAACTCAAAAACTAGCAAACACTGCAGTCTGTCAGAGCATGCCACATTATTACTTTTAACAGTTTTACATTCAGTGACACTGTACATGCAACATGTAGTGTTACATGTTTATACTGCCGTATACTTTATGATTTGACTGGTGAAAGTACAACAGGATGTGCATTTTTGTCACATATAATTTAGAACTGCCATGATTTACTCAGGATTTCATGTTTTCAGCTTTTCTATCAAAGGGCCCACTCTACACTTTTCTTGAGGTCTGCTTGTGACGTTTTGAGGCTTTATATACTTAAAACCAATGGCATTTTTACAAGACAATTTCCATCTACCCTTTATGCATTACAACGAATGAAAACTGGTGCTTTTGTTACTGTTTGTTTTAGACTGACACATGACTGGCTGTCATGTATTGTGGCTCATCCATGAAACACTTTAATAACTGAACAGGTCAGGGTAAACTGGTAGAGTATAAAGGTTGATATAAATAAATACATTGATTTTTGCTATATGAGTTTTTGCTTAGTTTTGTTTTTGGTATATGGACTGCATGAGTTAAGCAGTGAATGACTTGCTTTTTGCCTTTTAATGCCTTACAATATATTCATATGGAAAATGTGTTTCCAGAACTCTGTTTTACACTAATATTTAACTGAATTTACATTGAATAAAATAGCACATGAATCGTTTAATTTATAATGGTTTAAACAGTTTTAGGTGTTTTAATAGTTCTTTTCTCATTGTGTTTGGTCTTATTTCAGAATGTCATCACTATGAATGCTGGAGGCCTTCAATAATATACTAACTCAGGAACAAGCAATTTCATCTTTATGAGCTGCTCACAGGAACAACAGCTTCTGGAGAGGACTGGGCAAAAGCACAGGACTCAAACCCTTAAATTGCCCGTGGGGCCTGTCCTGTCTTTCTCTGCCAAATGTGTTCTCCTGGACCTCACAAGGCTTAGCTGGGATTTGAACATGTCTGTTTACTTAGGTCGATTAAAAATGAAACATATATGTGACATCCAGTTCCTTGGAGAAAGACTAGCCGTGTCGTAGTGCTTATCAAGGTGATTATCTATAGCGGAGGTAATGTGTTGGTCACTTGTTGTTGTATCAGGTTTTGCAAGGTCTCATGAATTCTTGTATTATGATATTTGTTTTATTAGGATGCAGTCTACATATTGAAGATGTTGTTATTGACATAGTAATGACAGATACTATATGGTTTGTCTGGGCTGCTCTGCTGTACTTGTGGTCAGGTGCACTGTTTCAGGCGCAGGGGAAACCAGATCCCGCCTGTTCGCGGAACCGCACACAAAAGCACTTGACAGACAGCCAGATTTCCTCTCACAGCCGCACTCAGGTTTCCACGCTCTCAGTATGCTGCTTGAGAGATGGCAGGTAATGCAAGCTCAGGTGTGCTTGGGGGCGTGGCTCCTCCTTTTCCCCTCCTTGCCTTCATCACCCCAAGGCCAGTGACAAGCATGGCTCTGTTTCAGCCACTTGTCCTCCACCGCTAAAATAATCATCTGATCAGCCATCCGCCACTGCCCCCCCTTCTCTATACTTACGCCTGTATTTTACACTTCTGTAGTGTGTTATGTTCTGTTTCCCCACTTGCTAAAATAAACATTCAGTAAAATTGCACTTGGCATGTTTGGTATTTGAAATTCGATAAAACAAAAGATGGACTGAACATACCGAGTCAAGTTAGTTTAACTGCAGTAAATAATCCATGTGAAGCCAAAGAGCTTTGAATCTTTCTAGAACGTCAGGTGGAAACTGAGCCGTGACTTTCTCCAACTCAACCCTCTTTCACTCCCTAATCCGCACAGCATGATCACAACAGAAACAATCAACACAAAATAATAACAGTAATGATAACTTGTACTAATAATAATTTGTTAATATACTGGCTAATTTGTCTCAGAAGCAGTATATCTGATTACAACAACAAAAATAACACTGTGCTTCTAGTGTGAGATTGTGATGTTTATCTTGTATTTATTTACTTTTGTGTAAAACACTGAATGTAAGAAAACCCTTATATATTCATATTTGGTAATTAGACTTTCTGGCTACGGGTCAGAGAAGGTTTATTGTAAAATTCTGTATATTTCATGTGATGTTGTTCGATTTGAGTGAACTACAAGTATAAATCAAGAGAATGTGTTTTTTGTGGGTTGATTTCACTTGCAGTTCTCATGTAATGATTCCAATATTGATATTGGTGAACTTTAGAAGGAACCACCTCTTTATTATATTATTTTTGTTTACTATTCCTAAGGAAAAACCTACTAATTTGTCTTTCATTATATAAAAATTATTTATTCATTTGTTCAAGTGAAACATTAAGTTATCTCTGACTGACCATGTCTTGGACTTCGAAGCATAACTGTTAATAAAGGACAGCACTAGCACATGCGCTTCAAAAAGAGTTAGATAAGCAAAGGTAAGTTAGGTTGCTAGTAAAAAAAAAATACACAGAATGGGCACCACTGAATAAAGTGTGGTGTTGTGCTCGTACTACATCCCTGAGCTCAGGCCTCTGAAGCTGCCTTTTTGTGTTAAAAATAAAGATAACAACATGATTTAGATATTGCTAAAACAACTGTTGGAATAGGTTAACTGAGATTAGTTTATCAGTTTACCTGGTGACATGAATTATGAAATGAGCAGTTAATGTTCTTTTGATCAGTAATAAGCTAATAATTTTATTAAATAATTCATAGTTAATAACTGGCCAATAGTAGTGATTTAGGTGTTAATGCAGGACTACTCTTTTATCCTGCTTAGTTTAGCATGGTTTCCAATGAACTCTGAAACAGTATTAAAGTGTTACTGGCTACAGTAGAAAACATTGGAGTAACATTTACTTTATATTTTTGATATATATGTTATTTAAATCTTTAACTTGACCTGTCACAGATGACGGTAGGCATATGGCGTAAATTGCCATTTTGATGCAGCACAATAAAAAGTGATCCACTGGCGTGAGACAGAAATCCAAGGTTCGATAAAAATAAGTCTGAAGTGACTTGATTAAGCCAATAAAACAACAGACCACAGACAAATAATCACCCGTTTTAATTTCCACATATGGTCTGTATGGACTGGGGATCTATACTTTCACAGTATTTCCAAACTATTTTAAATTCTTAGTTTTCCATGATATGGTCCCTTTAAACAGCTGCTGGTGTCTGGTTTGATGTGTTTTTATGCTTTAGTGTAGCCCATTCCTTGAAGTCTGTAGTAAACTTGATGTGGTCAAATAAATAATCTACAAAGGCATTCTTTAGTACAACATTCTGACAGGCATGATTTTATTTTCCATTTCCTTATAGTCTCACAACCTATGTACCCTAACCCACTATTTTTACAGTGCATCTAAACACCTGTTTACAAACAAATATACATGCCTGCATCAAATGGGAAATAAAAGAACACCACTACACATGCTATATGTGTCATTTGTGTGGTTAAATATGTGGGCTGTAAATCTCCCTCCTCACTTCGCTAGGTATACTGTATATATTTGAGAGGGCTCCCTCCTGGGCATGCTCTATTTTAGAGTGCCCATTTAGTCAGGCCCCCTGCCCTTCTGGCAGCTGATGGAAAAGGCAGCGGAACAATGAGCCCCCACCGTGCCTCTCTGCCTGCCCCCAGCCACCAAGGGAAGAGGAAGTAGCAGCCTCCGTGTGACACATTATTCTGTCCCCTCGGAACCTACAGCCAGGCCAGAACCCCCCGGGTTCGCTTGGCCCTCTAAGTGCCAAGCCAGAGACTGAGTGACATTTCCAAAGTCCTGACCTTTGTTTTTGCCATTGACTGGGAAGACGTTTGAAGGAGATGCAGTAAGTGCGCACTGCTTCGCTCTTAGAGACGTGCACACACATTTTCAGGGACGTTCACTTCCACAACTTCACATACACACACATATACACACAAAGCACGAATGGTGTAGCTTTAAGTTTGCATGTGTAGCTGAGATAGTTTACTGACTCACTGCCTGTTGAGCATAATATCAAAAGTGCTCTAAAATTAAAATTGCATTCTACTTATAATATGCTAGTAACGTTGCACTACTTATTTGTAATAAAAATTATTTGTTAGCAAATTGTCTCTACAAAAAGGCAAATAAACATGTAACTCTAAGACTGCTTTGAACAGAGCGGTGCCATTATTGTATGGTTACTTTTTTCAGAAGTAGTCAAATACGTCCAAGATTTAACTGCTGCCTCAAAAAGAAACACTATCATTAAGAAGCACAGAAATGTCTATAAAAGTATTCTCTCAGGTCACCTGGCGCATGGAGCCTCATTAAAAAATGTCCTTTTTAAGTCCATATTTAAAAATGGAGCGGCAAAAGCTCATGCAGAGTAAATGGTGTAAAGTGGCGTGAGCTGCAGTGTTGATAGCTTGTGTTCAGTGTGGCTCTCAGTACCTGCCTGCAGTTTTCAGCGGAGAGCTGAATGTGGAAGGCCTCATTAGTGATATAAGCTGCTGCCCAGAGCTTTGGTCAAATCAGACTCCCGCTATGAGGCCACACTCCAAGACTTGTGACATCACACGGAGCTGGACAAGTCAGAGGCACTGCTAATCGCTCAGCTTAATTGAGCGCTATGCTGAGACGCAAATTGCTTTGTGCAATCAAGGTTCATTTAAGCATCACACCATGTGCTCATAGCCCATGATGTGACATTTCCTTTTTAATCTATTGTTTGCTGAATATTAACTTTGCTTTCAACATGCCCCCTGCACGTTCACCTATTTAATACATTACAATTCAGGTTTCTGTTTTTCCAGGCCTCATTTCTCTCTATTTTTACAGAATTCTGTATGTGTGGAGATGAGAGTAAGTGTGTGGGGGTGATTGTTCTTCCTCATCCGCAGATCTGTTCTTGATTCATTCCTAATCTACACAGAGTTTAAACTTTGTTTGCAGAGGGGGGCCACATTGAGAAAGGGGCTACTCAGTCCACAATGATTAGTTTCACAGTGCAAAAATATACCAGTAAACATTAAAACCACATACTGAATAACATTGATTATCTCATTACAATGGCATCTGTCAAAGGGTGAGATATATTAGGCAGCAAGTGAACAGTCAGGTCTTGTACTCAATCTGTTGGAAGCAGAAAAATAAGTAAGCAACGCCCAAATAGTGACGGCTAGACAACTGCATCAGAGCATTTCCAAAACAGCAGGGCTTGTGGGGTGTTCCTGTTATAAAGTGGCTAGTGCTTACCAAAAGTGATCCAAGGAAGGACAACTAGTACTAGTTAAAGAGCAACAGGTTAATTGATGTGTGGGGAGACTAGTTTGTCTTAAGAGCTGCTGTAGCACAAATTACTGAAAAAGTTCATGCTAGCTATGACAGAAAAAACACCGTAACCATATTTCCTTTTACATCACATGGATAGCCAGGTGCACATGCATCACTTACCTGGGAGACAAGCGTTACCCGGATGTACTACGGAAAGAAGAAAGGAATTGGAAGCAGTGTGATGATCTGAGTAATATTCTGCTCAGCAACCTTAGGTCATGGCATTCATGCGGATGTTATTTTGACTTGTACCGCCAATGTAAACAATGTGTACACCACTTTATGGCAACCCCCAAACCTCAATCCCCTCAAGCAGCTGTGGGCAGCTGTGGTGTGTCTTAGTGCCAAATCCCACAACACAACTTTAGAGGTCTTGCTTTGATGCAACAGTGCCTAAGTGTGGATAGGTATAATTGATGTAATCTCACACTCTATAAGGCCTAGCAACAAGAGCAAACAGAAATAACAGCATAAGAAACAGCATAAGAATTAAAAAGTGTGATGATGTTTAACTTTCACTGTAGCCTGGTCCTTTTGGCATGAAAAGGTGGGACCCTATGCTTTTCAATGTGTGATTACATTTAAAAACTATAGTGCCCCCATTAGGCCAATCATAGAAAGTGTCCGTCTCCAGTTCATTTTCACGTTTGCATTTGTGTGCAGTACTTATTATGAACCTAGGAATAAAGTATCTGTTGTACAAAGAGTCCAGTGGCTGCAGTTGTTACAAAACTGAAAGGGAAGAGAGGCGAGAGAGGGAAGACAAGGTTTTGAAAGAGGACTCCCATGTGTTTGTCTAGTGATCCTGGTGTCACCCAGTTAATCTGATGTTCAGCAGTGTGTCACATACCACAGTTGGCTTTTAGATTCAGACAGACAAACAGATACACACACACACACACACACACACACACACACACACACACACACACACACACACACACACACACACACACACATGTATACACAGTATCAGGTGTGATAAGACAGTGAAATTGGCTAGGCTAACGGGTATCTTGAGCAGCACAGTGTAATGTTAGTCTCCTGTGCTGTGTAAACTGTTGTTGTTGTTCTGTGCTGTCTGCCCGGACTGCTGCCTGAATGAACTCAAATGCAATGAAACAGGTATTTTAGTTACTAAAAAGTAATCTGAGATCTTCCAGTGAAGCATGTGAACACTAAAATTTTTTGCTTTCCTGTTTTTCTTGCATTCTCTTTACAAGTTGGTGGCTTAATTAATAAAAGCACAGCACAACTCCGTAAATTACCGAATCAGTTTTGGAATTATAACATCAAATTGTTAAAACTCTTAAGGAACTCTTAAGATTTTAAATATTTTGGCAATTTTAAATATTTAAGGTCAAGGTAAATAAAGACAGTTGTGGTGGTTTGATGTAAAACATTTTGTTCTAAAGTACACTATGCACTATCCCAAAAAAACCTCAGATGTTGGTTTTATTAGTAAATAAATTGGCTTTTGTGACCCCTGGTTTCTGTCACCACCATTGTGAAGAAATCTTAGCCTGTATGTTTCTGTACAAGAACCTTTTAACATCAGAATAATCTGAAGGACTGGGTATACCTCAACCGTTGAATTATGTAACACTGAATTAAAAAAAAAATCAAGAGAATTTTTTTTTTTTTAAAAAAACAACTATACATGGCATTCACTCATGGTTATGTTAATAACTCAGAAGAAGAAAGAACTACCTAATGAACACACACACACACACACATACACACACATACACATACAACTATACACACACATACTTTGAGAAACAACAAAGATCAAAGATCATCCCAGCCCTGATCAAGTTCAGACCTGCTCAGATATTATGGAAGCGTTAAAAGGACAGGTCACACAAGGTGAAGAGTCATTTAGGAGAAGTTTGATCAGAGCTATTGTGCGTTGTCATGGTGGGGGGGCTGAAGGTGGAAACTGAGCCTCAATGCTCTAATTTGATCTGTGTTGGTCTTGATCCGCTCCCTACTTGCCGGGGCTGCGACCGTGCTATTGAGAGAGTGCTGAACGCTGACCTTAATTGCCTGACGGACAGCTCAGATAAACTCATATCAAACATGGCCACTGTAACCGTAGACGCTGTGTAATTAGTGAACTCCAGGGAGACAGATAAGGCATCCAGGACTGCAAATCAAAAAGGGAAGGAGCCTGTCCGTGCTAGTTATTCATTTATAAGGGCATTGAAATGAATTCCTTAAAACACACACACACACACACACACACACACACACACACACACACACACACACACATACATCCTTCAGGTTGCTCGACTCCTTCTGTTCTATTGTGTGCTTCTACAGAGCAATCAAGGCTTTTAGATTTTTTTCCGTAGTCGCGCCCATGCTCATACATTTAAAAGCACACGTACGGTGGCATGCGTGTTATAGCGCTGACCTCACCTGCTGAAGCATTCCAGTGGCACGGTGAGGAGATAAGGCCAAGCCTGTCAGTTAGTCAGTAAGCCTATCCTGTGGTGGGATGGAGACGTTTGGGGGGCTAGAGGCAGCAGGCCTATCCCATGACTTGGGGCTTGGGTGGGGGGGGGGGGCAGAAAGTCTACCTCACAGCTGGGACAGGCCGGGCAGGGATCACTTACAGGCTGCAGGGTGGGGAGCATCAGCGTGGCACCAAAGTGCCCACAGTATTTACAGCCCCCCAACACATACACTTCAACAGTCTCAGGTTCAGCCTGCCGCGATGGAGCAGATAATCTGCCTGCAGAGGAACCATCTGGAAAACTGAGCCGCCACTCTCCTGTTGTGGCCTTAACGTAAATCCACCTGCCTGCACACCAGACGCCTCTGGCATATACATACACACAGAAATACACCTTCACACAGACACAAATTATCATTTAAAAACATTTGGTATGTCCACGGTCAAGTCAATGAGACTTTCATTCACTAATTATATTAATTTATCATAAGGGTTGCATCTGTTTATTGTTTAAGCCCAGGCACCCCTTCAACCTTGTTCTTACAATATCTGCTCTGTTTCAATCTGAACAGTTTAACTGACTCTCGTCTGTCTAAATGAATAAATGCCTGAACACCATGGTTACACTCTGGAAACACCCTTAATTTTATAATAATCCCACATCACCAGAGTCGACAGATACGGGACAGCCTTCCCCAAGTCATAGGATATGTGAACAATTGAATGCACATACAGCAGCAAACAGACACAGGCAAACTTTTAGCAGACGATTTCCATTGTACACAATAAAGCATGTTTACATCTGCTTTAATCTGCACTAAAAT
>JBBJLR010000002.1:10723442-10739000 GCA_037577145.1 Brachypetersius gabonensis | reverse complement strand
ATCTACAATGTAAATAGTGGAAATAAAGAAAACACATTGAATGAGAAGGTGTGTCCAAACTTTTGGCCTGTACTGTAAATATGTATGTATTATGTTTCTCTGTGTGTGTGTGTGTATGTCTTTTGTTGTGACAATTATATTTGCTGTTTTTCACTCAATACAGATCCATGCTGTTAGCTCAGCCCACAGACAGTGGTGAGCTAATAGCATCAGAGGTTATTAAGCTCTTCCGGGCTATGAAGCTGACTGTGATAGACATGAGAGGGGTGGGGCTACAGGTGCAGCTGCTGGAGAGCACACACGCGGACACTGGCCCGACCCGTTCTCGCTCCATCAGAGACCTATTTGCAAGTAAATGTTCTGCACAAAACCAGAAAAAAGACCATCGACGAACAGGTCAGGGTGCTCTATGAGCATAAAGTAGAACATATTTTTAAACTTGACCTTGAGGCTTGGTAGTATTGTAACACTCTGTAGTATTGTTTTTCACAGATGACGTTCCTGGTATGTCTTCCAATCAAGGGGAAATTTTATCTCCTTCGGTCTTTCACACAACAATTTCAGATTCAATGCCTGGGACAAGTAAAGGGGAACCTTCTAGTCCCAGCCACTGCAAAACACGTCTTAACCTCAGCATAGAGGTGCCATCTCCCTCTCAGGTTAGAAAGCTGCTTACCTGGTTGTAATTTATTGTTCTGATATCTGTGTGGTTAAGCTGTGTGGTCCAGGTACCAAGTTCGGTGTAGTGAGATCTTGCTTCATCTTCAGGTGGATCGATCTGTATTAGAGGCTTTACCAAGTGAGCTGAGAGAACAGGTAGAGCAGTCATGGACCCACAGAGAGGAGAAACCAAGTACCTCATCTCATCCCTCCACACCCCACCACTCTGTTTCCTCTGGTCCCTCAGTGCCACCGACGGGTACCCTGCTGGTACACCTCCCAGACCAGACTGGGCAAACTGGCAGCACAGGCATTGTGCTAGAGCTACCCGACCTCTCCCAGGTAACCTTTATGTATTTTGTGACTTTTAACCACATCAATGTAACTAATTATTTTAATTGAAACCAATGCGTGATGGTTGACAATTGTACATGTAGTTCTATAGGTATATTGACATTTTCCATGCCCAGGTTGACCCAGAAGTGTTTGCAGCACTCCCCAATGAATTACAGGAGGAGCTCCGCTCTGCTTACAGATGCAGGGATAATATTCTGGCTCAAAGTACTTTGGGTAAGTAAAGAAGTAGTACAGACTGACTGCATTATTTAGTTGCCAAAAACACTCGTTGTTCATCTTGTTTTTTGTTTGTAGCAGAGCAGAGAAATCCGTTGCTTCAGCTAAAGCAGCCTGCAGTGGGGAGGACGAAGCGGCACTACAAGAGGAAGAATGCCAGTCCCGCCAAAAAAGGCAGCAGCCCATTAAAACGACTTCTCCCTGAAAACAGCCCTGCAAAATCCAGTCCTTCCAAAACCATCCCACTTCCACTGAAATGTAAAGATGTCCCTCCTGGTTTCAAGGTAAGTGTTTTGTTTGTACTTATTCATGCATGTTCTTTGTATTACACTCCTATTACCTTGATGTGTTTAGGATAAAGTCGTGCTACTCATTACATGATTGTTAGTGCATTTATTAGAGTTCATTGCAAAAGACTGAACATTTCTTATTTACATAATACTTACCTGAATTCCTGTTAACAGATTGAAAGTGGGCCATCCTCATCCTCTTTGACCCATCAAGTGCCAGAAGTACTGTCCAAATTCACCCCTCGCTCTGCCCCAGCCCTAGCTGGGGCTTGTGAACTCAGTGACATCAGAGCCCTGCTGCGGGAGTGGGTTACCACCATCTCAGGTAAAGCAGGGTGATCATATTTGGCTATTTAGGAATGGGAGAAAGAAGAGTCCTTATCAAACATTGCATACCTATACCAAGTGGGCACTTTCAGAAAATGTGTGTACTGTTCATATATTTCACATGGAAGGATATAAAATTGTATCAATAAAATAGTTGCATGACTCGTTTGGCAGCATCTCTTCATCTCTTCAATTACCACCCTCCTATGATAATTTTTAGACATGCATCAAATACGCAGTTACAGTGAGTAACAAACGTATTTGAACACCCTGTAATTTTGCAAGTTCTCCCACTTAGAAATCATGGAGGGGTCTGAACTTCACATTGTAGGTGCATTCCCACTGCGAGAGACAGAATGTAAAAAAAATCAGGAAATCACATTGTATGATTTGTAAATAATTGTTTGTTTTGCACTGCTGCACATGGGTATTTGAACACCTGAGAAAATGTGTTTATATTTGGTACAGAAGCCTTTGTTTGCAATTACATTTCCTGTAGTTCTTGACCAGGTTTGCACACACCAACAGGGATTTTGGCGACTCCTCCACACCGATCTCCTCTAGATCTGTCAGGTTCTGGGGCTGGTGCTGAGTTTCAGCTCCCTCCAAAGATTTTTGAATGGATTTAGGTCTGGAGACTGGCTAGGCCACTCCAGAACCTTGATATGGTTCTCACTGAGCCACTCCTTGGTTTTCCTGACTGTGTGCTTTGGTTCATTGTCGTGTTTGAAGACCCAGCCACGACCCTCTTCAGTGCTCTGACTGAGAGAAAGAGGTTGTTGCTCAAAATCTCAATCCATGGCCCCATTCATATTCTCCTTAATACAGTGCAGTCATCCTGTCCCCTTCACAGAAAAGCACCCCAAAGCATGATGTTTCCACCCCCATGCTTCACAGCTGGGATGGTGTTCTTTGGATGCAACTCCTCCTTTTGCCTCCAAACACAGCGAGTGGAGTTTAGACCAAAAAGTTTTATTTTGGTCTCATCTGACCACATGACTTTCTCACATGCTTCCTCTGGATCATCCAGACGGTCATTGGCAAACTTTAGACAGGCCTGGACATGTGATGACTTGAGCAGGGGAACCTTCTGTGCCGTGCGTGATTTGAAACCATGACGGCGTAGTGTTCTACTGACAGTGACCTTTTGAAGCTGTGGTCCCAGCTCTCTTCATGTCATTGACCAGCTCCTCCCGTGTAGTTCTGGGCTGATTCCTCACCTTTCTTATCAGTGATACCCACGAGGTGAGATCTTACATGGAGCCCAAGTCTGAGGGAGTCTGACAGTCGTCTTTAGCCTCTTCCATTTTCTGACATTTGCTCTAACAGTTGATCTACTTTCACCAAGCTGCTCGCCAATTGCCTCTTAGCCTTTTCCAGCCTTGTGGAGGTCCACAATTTTGTCTCTGGTCTCTTTGGACGGCTCTTTGGTCTTTCCCATGGTAGTACTCGGAGTCTGACTGACTGTGGGGTGGACAGGCATCTTTAAAGAGCTCAGACAGGTGCTACTAATTAGCATTACTAAGTGGAGTAGAGGTGGACTTCTTAAAGGCAGAGTAACAGGTCTTTGAGAGCCAGAATTCTTGATTGCCAGGTGTTCAAATACTTATGTGCAGCAGTGCAATAGAAATAAATTCTTTACAAATCATAGTGTGATTTCCTGATTTAAAAAAAATAATAAATTATACATTCTGTCTCTCACAGTGGGAATGCACCTACATTGTGAATTTCAGACCCCTCCATGATTTCTAAGTGGGAGAAAATCGCAGGGTGTTCAAATACTTATGTTCCTCATTGTATCCTCTTCCCAGTCAGCCTGTTTTCTGGTTTCATTCAGAACACAACTGGACTTCATGGTTGTTCTGGTTGTTTCAGCCTCCCTGTCCAAAGTTCTTCCAGTGGGCTTCTTGGTTTTGACACTCCTGATCATGTCACCAGTTGGTTCAATTCTAACCTTAGTTTGATCAGAATTGGTGCAAGATGAGCACCAAACTATGGTGTGGCTCTGAAGGCTAATTAAGAAATGTTCTGAGCTATTTTTTAGATTAGATTAGATTCAACTTTATTGTCATTACACATGTACAAGTACAAGGCAAATTTGAGACTGACACATAACATTGTGCTTGTGTGTCCTTTTAGAGCCCATGGAAGAGGACATCCTGCAGGTGGTGAAGTATTGTACAGAGCTAGTGGAGGATAAAGACCTGGAGAAACTTGATCTTGTTATCAAATACATGAAGAGGTAGAGACTCTTTCAGAGTGTATTTTGGAGTGCCTTGTGGATCTTCTCCTTTCTCACTCTTGTCTTAATTTTGCAGGTTGATGCAGCAATCAGTGGATTCTGTATGGAGCATGGCCTTTGAGTTTATCCTGGACAATGTGCAGGTAGTGGTGCAGCAGAGCTATGGCGGCACCCTAAAAATCACATAGAAACGTTTTGTGAGGTAAATCTTTTCCTCAGTCACTGTGACATCAGCTCAGTGCTGCCCTCTCATCATGAGACAACAGTAAGCGAACTGAAGATGCTTCAAAGCTAGCGGTTGTTTCTGTCTACCTATGTATGGTTATAGCAGAGCTGCATTGGTTTCATGGACCAAGCCTTTTACAAAGGACACATATAACATCTGCAACCATGAAGTCTAGCCACCACATTATTATTGTGACTTGCATCTTCAGCAGCAACTGACATCAATCGATCATTTGTAGCATGACCATACAATTGTATCAAAATATAAACCCATCAGATCAGAAATTGACAGGGGTTTTTTGTTTGTATGCTTGTTTTCAACATTTGAGTGTTTTTAGAAGCCACGATTTAAACGCTACCAGTAGAGTTTTAACAATTCCGCAAAGTGTAAACGGAAATTATGATGTCGACGAGTCTTATGTTTCGCTCTTACTGATTAAAGAGAGGTCTTCAACTGCAGGATTTCCTTTTTCATTTTATGCTGGATCTAAGCTCTCATGGCTTCTAACATACCTTATTCCAGATATTCAAAGTCATAAGCATGTTGGGAGTTTGGAAAAAATGTTGGCCGTCCAACATTCCTAATTCTTTTTTTTTTTTTATTATTATTAAAATTTGTTTCTGTTCATTTACCTCTTCTACAAAGTGCCATTTTCACCCCAGGAATATATGGTAGCAAAAAGAAGTCAACCAGAATTTGTCATCCACTGCCCTAAACTTCAGCAGTAAACCTGAAAAACTAGCATTTTCTATGTAACTCTCAAGTGCCAGATTTTGTAAGTATAGCATGTAGATATCTATAGTTAATGTCTATGTAGATGGCAACATTTCTAAAGATTTTTTATGTGTTTGCATAATGTTTACAAGACTTTTTGTGTGTTGTCTCCTGTGTGTGAAGGAGAGCGTGTGAAAGATGAGTAATAATATAATTGTAATCAGTAGCCAAAGTCCTCCTCTAATTTGAAAGACCATTTTATGTATCTAAACAAGAAGACCATGTTTATTGACCAGCGTAGAATTCTTGATGGCCTATACATGGTTTTGTCACCAGTCTCGAGACTAATTTATAATTAAAGCAGATTTGGTTGTATGTTTTCAAAAGAATGCATGGTTTCTAAATTATCATGATACTATGACTGAGCTCATTAAGCTGCTTATGGTACACATCTCAGATCAGGGGTGTCTGGTCTTGTCCACACAGGGCCAGTGTGGCTGTAGGATTTCATATAAAAATGTAGATACAGACGCACTTTATCAGTTGTATGACGACTGAGGCTTGTTGATTAAACAAGTAGAATCATGTGTGTTCCTGTTTGGGCTGAAAATCCATCAAGACTGAACCTTTTAAGGATAAGGTTGGACGCCCTTGTTTTAGATTATTTTATTCTGCCATGACCATACAGAAGGGAAGGCCTAGAATTAGTTTTGGTCAGCAAAATTTGTCTTAAAAGACTGACCTGTGCCTGAAGACCTGAAGCTGTGACACCATTTGTATGTTTTCTAAACTTGCTAATAAACTGCTCTTGTTCAAAATTTGGAGCCAAATTCATGCAGGCTGTCTGTGTTTTGTTCATTTATTGTATTGACTGTTGCCATGCATATTATGTAGCTTCAATTATTATGCATAATTAACACAACAGATTTCATGTTAAAACCTGCCACAAAAATATCTTTGAGAATAGCAGTTACTTTAATTACATTTCATTCAATTACATAGACATTAATATGGAGTTGGTCCCCTACTTTGCATCTATAAGAGCTTCCACTCTTTTTGAAAAGCTTTTCACAAAATTTTGAAGTGTTTCTGTGGGAATTTGTGCCCATTCATGAGCTTAGGCAAAGATATTGGACGAGAAGGCCTGGCTTTCTGTTCCAGTTCATCCCAAAAGTAGTGGATGGGGTTAAGGCCAGGGCTCTGTGGGGGCCAGTCATGTTCTTCCACACCAGACTCATCCAGCTGTCTTTTCGGACCTTGGAGTTGGAAGTATGCCATTGTACAAAATGTCTTGGTCTACGGAATCACAAAGATCACTGACAGCCCAAACCCTGAAAAACAGTTGTGTCCAAATAGTCTAGTTAAGTATAAATACTCCATGTCCTGATTCTAGGAAATACTGATTCAGAGTTTTTCATTCATTAATTTATTTGTTTTTATTGATTTATATATTTATTTGCAGAAACTAACAGACATAAGCAGGCATCTAAGTCAAGGAGTGAATTCTTCAGTCTATTTATTGGTTGTTGATTGTCTCCAACTAATGAAAATGACAAATTTAAAAAAAAATGAATGTTCAATAATTGATTTGTTCACTGCAGAAACCACGGATATTTGTGCATGTTTTAAAGGTGTTAATACAGGCACGGGTTTTATTTGGTATTATCTAAAATGAAAGTCTAATATATTTGATTAGAAACAGTGGTCTGTGAGACCGGCACAGACTGCGTGACGTCAGAGACCCGCCTGATAGAAGCCAAGCCGGTGAGTTAAACTGTCTGACTCGGATACCCTTAAAAACGCCTAGACAATGTACTATGTTTTTTATTTCAGAGTTATATGAAATGTTAACACTCTGCACAGGACCGTGTGGTTAGAGGAGTGTCTCGACCCGTTATCTGTCCGTCTTTTTTAGTCTATACTGGTAGCTATTATGCTAACCCGGTCCGTCATTAGCTTCGTTTTAGCTTAGCTAGACATCGAAGCTAACTCTGCTGAGCAGGAAAGCTCTTTTAAATATTGTCTCAGTGTTAGACCCTGGATAAGCTGTCTCTGTTTGGTGCCCTTTGATCCGAGTTTGTTGTGGAGATTAAAGCTGTGGAGAGAGTCATCTAGGCTGCTAACGTGTTAGCATCGCATGCTTTGTTGTAGCGGGTTGGGCGACATGCACGTGTTTTGATTAAGAGCTTGTTTTTTATTATAAGCAACTTATAACTTAACTGTTCCATCTCTAGGAACGTTTACTAATAACCAGGTATTAATAACGATAAGCATAGCATTAGCTACATTAGCACTCCACTCCATGTTCCATTGAGGACTGATGGTTTCCATGGACACGCCTCAGCCAGACTGGGTACAGAGCACTGATCATGTTGATGAAGACTGCTGCTCTTAAACCTGAGCCTTCTTCAGTGCCACACAGCCACCATCTGTAAAACTCGAACAGATAAATAAATCTACAAGTTTGATGGCCTGATGTTTGGGTTGTTGCCCCTGTGATCAAAAGGTGGTAGGTTCGAATCTCATGACTACTTTACTGACAGCCACTTTACGTTCACCACTTTGAGCATCACAACATTTGCAAAGCAAGTAAATAAAAACAGAAACGTACAATTGAACAGACACGTGTCCTGTTAACCTGAACTATAAATATAATTTTTTCATATTGTAGAGTGACTCATTTCGACCAGCGCAGGTTAATTTTATCACCTGGATTGGCGATGGTCACCTGAAATAGCTTACATTTAAAGCAGTTAAGCCACACCTTTTTATATTTACTGAAAGTCTACATATACCAAAGCACACATTTGAGGGTTTGTTTATTTGCTTGTGAAAATGGTTTATCCAACCAAGGCACAATTTAACTGGTTTGTGTCTCTTGTGTCACTCAGAGAGAGGGAATGGCCAGTCAGTCAATGGAGATTGTAGCCAAGGTCCTGGAGCAGCAGGTGCTGCACTCAGCACGGCTCGTTGAGGAGCAGTTGGATGCCGAATTTGAGAAGCTCGATCGTATGGATGAGGATGAACTGGAGCGCCTGAAGGAGAGGAGACTAGAAGCTCTCAAGAAAGCCCAGAAACAGAAGCAGGTGGGCGCAATAGTTGTAGTCCTTCGATGTGAAGTAACATCAGCATACTGTTTGTAGGCAATACCCAGATACATTTAATGGCATCTGAGTAAATTGTATAAAACACATGTATACTACAGTACAGTAAACCCCGCAAATTTGCGGTTCAGAGTTTGCGGCTTCAGTCATTTGAATTTTTCTTAGAAACAAACTAATAATTGCTTAATTAGCAGATATCCTATGCATTTAGATATCGTATGCATTTCTTTTTATGGGAATATGTAATTATTCATGCATTTTAGTGCTAAATTATTAAGAAAACATATAATTTACTAATTAACAAATAACATTAATTCAGCTACATTTTCATATCAAATATAACTATGCATTGTCTGGTACTGTCGTGAGAACACAAAGAAAGCGCATCTTGGGACGGTGAGGTGAGAGGTTTGAAAGTAGCCACTCCGAAAGAGTTTTTTATTTCTCTTCTCAAGTGTTTCTCTTAGTGTTCTCGTGTTTTTTCTTTTTTCTGTTTAAAGCCCTGTATTTTTAGAACTGTAAACATTTAATTACTCTATTTACCCTGCCTATACCAAAAGAATGACAGCACATACCAAAGAAAATGCGGTTGCATGAATTATTGTACAATTTTTATGTAGGGGTAACGTTAGTATTTTACATTCTAGCATTGTGGGAGACAGCAGTTCTGTGTACAGTATGTATATGGGGAAAGTATTAAGATGAGTTTAAAGTGAAAAAGTGTTTTGAGAGCATATTTGGGGCATATTTGGGAATAGGCATTTTAGGGTTTTTTTTCCTCCATATCACAAATTTGCATTTTAAAACTGATCTGTGAGCCAATTTAGTTGCAGTAGAGCACCAAAATTAGGTTTTGTAAATTCAAACATGCTTGTTGATTTTTATCTATCATTAGGAGTGGATCTCTAAAGGCCATGGTGAATACAGAGAGATCCCAAGTGAAAAAGACTTCTTCGCAGAGGTAAAAGAAAGCAAGAATGTGGTTTGCCATTTCTACAAGGACTCCACTTTCAGGTACGTTGGTGTAATTTTTTTATATTTGTATTTAATGCTAACAGGACACATTTGTCTGCTATATGATACTTTGTAGTGTTTGTGCTTAAAGAGCAAAGGACAATACAGTTTACTCTTGACTCATTCAAAAGGTTTCATGTTTTTGTGTATATCATCACATGGTTAGGGTTATATACTACTATATTCTTCCAGAGCAAATTTGCTCTGATTCAAAGTTAAATCAGTCTCTTTATGTTTATTTAAGATGCAAAATTCTAGACAAGCATTTGAATGTCTTGGCAAAGAAACATCTGGAGACAAAGTTCATCAAGCTGAATGTGGAGAAGGCTCCGTTCCTAACAGAGAGACTGAGGATTAAAGTCATCCCAACGCTGGCACTGGTGAAAGACGGAAAAACTAAGGACTACATAGTAGGCTTCACTGATCTAGGTAACACAGATGAGTTCTCCACTGAAATGCTTGAATGGAGGCTGGGCTGTTCAAACGTCATCAACTATAGGTAAATTTTCGAAATAAATGTCTTATCTCTTTATTTCTCATCTTTGATGCCTACATAGTTAGTGTAATTAAAATCCCTATTTTTCTCCTTTGCATGTCTAGTGGGAATCTTTTGGAGCCCCCTACAGTTGGTCAGAAACCAGGGTCAAAGTTTACGAAGGTGGAGAAAAAAACTATCAGAGGGAAAGGCTATGACTCGGACTCCGAATCTGATGACGATTAAAGAAGACAGATCTCACCCTTTTTCTCAGGGCTTCCTACAAAAAAAAGTACTAAGTCTTGTAGAACTAACAAGGGTTACTTGTTTGACTTTATTGGTTTGTCTTTTAATTTCATATTTAACATTTGTTTGCCATTCTCCTTTGATTAACAAATTAAATATTACTAATTTACTAATTAAATACTGGGTCTGAACATTTTTATGTATACAAAAGCACCTGGTTTCTTTTGAGTTTTGCTGTGGAATTAATTGGAAGTGGAGTCATGGTTTTGACGAGCAATGTCATGCAATAAATTATAAGTATTTATGACCGACAGAAAACACACCTTCAGCTGAACAGTAGCCCATATTGATTAGCCCAGGATACCTCTGAGTGATTATTTTTCTCAACAAGCATTAGTTTTCTATATTTTGGCAATGACCCTTTCTGGGTAAATATTGCTTTTAATAGAAACCTTTCCACTTTCCACACAGAGCAACACTAATGCTGAATTTATGGTGTGGCAGATCTAGATTACACAGTATCAATTAGAAATCAAGGGTACATGTGTTGTAATAAATATGAGATCTGTTCTTGTCAATCATGTAGGTGTTTTAATGGATTTAAGTAGAGTGGATGCCTTTCATTCAGGTCAATGAGAAAATAACCATTTGAGATGTCTGTTGTATTTTTATGGCTTTAAATGTTCAGCTCAATGCACTCATCATCTAACAGCGGTCAACCAACTCTGGTCCTGTAGATCTATCTTACCACAGTTTGGTTTTAACCTCTAACAAACAAGAAAGCATCTGATGCAGCCAGGTCTATGGTTTTCTGAGGAAATCAATTATCTGGAGCACGTGTGGCACATTGAGGATGGAACTAAATTTTTCAGAAAGGTTGATCACTTGGACCAGAGTTTGTGACGACCGATCTAATAAGTGCCAAGAAAGCTAATGTTCTAATTATTACCTCGTTTTGATCTGCATTTTCTTTCTTTTGTAAATGACTACTTATTAAAGAGGGAAAAACAGCATTCAGTGTGTAGCTGCACTACTTTACACTTCTCTTTATAAATTTAAATTAAATAGTAGGCACCTGTTCACTCCAAATTTCAGCTAGAAGTGAAATACAAATGACACCATTGCATTATATTTCCTCACCCAAGAACTGCAGAGAGATAGTCAAAACTGGGGATCCAAAATCTCAGTTCGGTCAAAGATAATTGGGAAACGTTTATAACAATAATACAAGAACTGTTTTATACCAGGGACTTTTGAGTCTGCTCAGTAAATCCACTGGTCTAGTTTTCATTTTAATTCAAGCCTTCTCAAAGTTGTTGTAGCTGAGGTCAGTGTAAGTGTTCATTCTTTTTTGAAAATACTTACCTGTAGAAAAAAGTAACACTGACGCCTGTGTTGGCCATAGACATTTTACTGCATGGTGTAATGTAAGTTTGTGTATGCAACCAGTATTTTTTTTTTATATTCTGATCATGGCAGGCATAAAAATAGTCTTCAACTTTGAATCAACTGAAATATTTAATAAATTGCAAACACACAAGACATTAATATTTGGGAGATCAGCTACGACTCGACAGCTTTCTGTTCCACAGGCTTTTGAAGACGTCTCACCACAAGTTCCCCTTTACTGTTCAGATAGGAATCTGCCATTTCTTCTTCTGAAGGTAGCCCATAAGGAAGCTTCAGGGGTTGAATTCTGCACATAGAAAAATACATTCAACAGAGGATCAGCGATAGATGCCTGATTCACCAGCAGATCTGGAATAGTGGAGATATTAAGGTAGTTTTAAGGTCGTAATCATTTTTATTATACAGAACTTTTCTCAAACTCAAGGTCACTTTAAAGAATGTTCAGACAAAACAAGAAACAGCATTTGACAGCAGCAGACAAACATTAAACTGCAAATTACAACAAAGAATACAGCAGCAGGAAAGAACAAACAGTAGAACAGTTAGAAGTAGTATAGCACTGAGAGGAAGGTTTGAAATCATGTGTTAGTTTAGAACTCTTCATACAGTCTTCCCTGTTCCAAGAGGGTGGGTGAAGAACCACTGCTTCAAACAGAACTCACTTGACAAGATGCTTAATGATTTTCAGTTGATTATTCATTGATGGTGTGTTCTTATGTACTCTGGGCTCATGTGCCTATAAAATAAAAAATGTAATCAGGACAGAACACAAGCTGGTGCAATTAAGTGGTTACATACAGTACATAAAAGTAATGAATATGTCCAGTCCACAAAGACTATAGCTCACCTTTAGTAGCCCCAAACTCTTCACCACCTTCTTTTCCCAGTAAGGTCGTCTCATTGTGCTCTTGACTCGAGTTACTACGTGAAGCTTATGTGGCTGCTCTGAATCACCACTATACTTTTCATGCTCCTTTGAACGTTCTTCAAATACCTACATGGCAGAGGGAGCACTGATATGTTGATCTGAGCACAAGAATATTATTTTAATGATAGTTCTTTTGTTTTTGGTCTATCTCACTTTATATTTACAACGTAACATTGACAGCAGGAGTTATGATAACTGTCTTCTCGAATTCCGGTACAATTAATTGTTAAGAAATCAAATTTAAGTCATGAAATACAAAACCCCATGCCATGCAAGTAAGCTGATTAATACTCAGTTGTGCACCTTTGAATTAAGGCTGTAATATCAGTAAATCAGCTGTTAATAATTATTGCCATGACTGTTTGTTCTTCATGACCATCAATACAATACCAGTGCAATGTAGTGAGAGGGTGAAAAATGACAAGGCGAGGTAAAACTTGCTCGGTTTGAGCTGACTGGTGTATCCCAAGTAAGCTCCAGCATTAAAGAAATTACATCAGGGGAAACTCTCAAACTGGAGACAAGTGACACTCGCATTAAGTAGTGCAAGTTAAGAAAGAGCGGACTAATACTTAAACACTGATACTTAAGATCCTGGCAGACTGTTTTTTATTCACACACAAATAAAAGATGAATAATTATCCTCATTTTAAACCCAAAGTGCCTTTGATGCTGAAAAAGTGAATAGCCTAGCAAATACATTTGTGGAAATATGTACTACCTTCCCTGTTGCAGTTTGTCTCTGATTTGCATACACACACAAGAGACCGTGTGAATGCTCTGTAATGGCAAGTCATGCATTATTTCACTGCACTTATGTACAACGATGGATCTCTAGATTTAGGTTTATTTTTCTAAATACAGTTTTTCTATATTTCAAGCCAGGAAATGTAGGTTTTGATTCTAAAATGAAAATACATTAGAAAGACAGCAAATTTAAGCAATTACTTAAATTTCAATCTTAAAAGAGAAGCGGCCTCATTATAGTGACGCATGAACACACCACAGCACACAGTGTAAGCACACAATGGACACCACATACCGTGGTAATATTTAACACTAATACAGGATTTTTCTGTAATCAGATGCCTAAATTTAGGTCTCTTTTTCTAAACACAGTTATTCTATATTTCAAGCTAGGAAATATGTTTTGATTCTAAAATGAAAATATATTCGAGAGACAGTAAAGTCTTAAATGTGAATCTTTATACAGTGTACGTACACCCAAAATTGCGCAGGCACCTGCTCATCTTTTTAATGACTTACATACCTCTGGAGGAATGCGGGATTTTGTGAACTTGCTCCGGCAGACATTGAACAGTGGCCAGGCTGTAGCTGCTTCTGGCAGACTCTGTAAAGGTAGTCACATCAATCAGCATGATTTCCTAAAGACACCAGGAATATGTTACTGCAAAACATGTAATGCTCCAGAGGTAGAAGAGAAAGGTGATAATACTGGGGCTACATCGCTGTATATTTGTAATATTTGTATAGTGTACTGTGTGTTATACCGTTGTGTTGTGTAGCTTTAATAGAACACATTTTTGTCACTGTGGAGATGTATCGACTGTACCAGAGTAGGGACTATTAAATGGTTCTCATGTAATCTCATCTTCTCATCTCATCACAAATCTCATATCATATCTCATCTCATCTCATGTTACCTTCACCCAGACTGGAGCAGGTAGGTGCAGAGCTCGACCCAGTGCTGCCATGGAGACTCTTCAGTCAAGGTTACTGAGCAAACAGGCCAAAATGAGCAAAAAGCAAACCAAAAGTAAGAACGGCAGCCTACTTAGCTATATGTATTCACCGTAACTTAATACTAAACACCCCGTCGAGATGAAAACATCACGAGAAAACACTTTATACTACAACAAGAACATCTTAAAATCCCAGATCACTCCCAAACACTTCTGCACGCGTCAAGGAGTCGGAAGTGGGTCCGTTCTACAAAAAAAAATCTTTATTTTGGTTCCTAGCCTCCTATTGTAAATTCTATATACGAATACTACAAATCAAATACTAGAAATCTTATTTGTCATAATTAAATAATATTACAAATATATGGTGCAGTTCAATATAGTTCAATTTTATGCTTATTTCGAAGCAGACGCTTTTCTGTGTGTTTTCCAGGGGGACAAGTTAGTGCAAACACTCAATGGACGTCACTTGGGTACAACACAGATGAGGAGAGAAACTGCTCAGTTTAAAATGAGAATGTGACTTAAAAACAGGGTTAAAATGGCTCTGGACTGGCTCCCTGGCATGGAAACATCAGCTATCTCTGTCCTGAAGAGAGCCGTGGAGCTGGACCAGAGTTCTCGTTTTCAAGAGTCGCTTGTTTGCTACCAGGAGGGCATTCAGTTACTCCTGGATGTTTTGAAAGGTAACAAACATTATCTTTTCAAATCGCTGTACACACACCATGTTGACAAAAGTGTTGGAACCACTGACCATTAAACCAACGTGGACTTTAATGATACTGCATTCAAATACATAAACTTTATTATAGAGTTGTTCCACCTTTGCAGGTGCCTCCGCTGTTCCTGGAAGTCTTTCCACGAGATTTTAAAGTGTTTCTGCGGGAATTTGGAAGCATGGTGTTGTACAAAATGTCCAAAAAAGTTTGCCCTTCAGTGGAAGTATGGGGCATAGCCCAAACAACAAAAGAAGTGTGTCACAACACTTTTGTCCATGTAGTGTAACTTTAGAATCACTTGCTTAATTCAGAGCAAAACAGACACATTAGTGGTGTGCGATACTACAAAATTTGGTATCGATCCAATACCAAGTAAATGCGGGGCCAGTGTCACCGATACAATACTTTTGGGTTTTTTTTACTGTTTAATACTTAAGGTGGATGTATCATCAAATTGCTAAATCTGAATGAATTTGCCTGTACGTTAAGTGTTTTTGTGATTATTTCTTTGAATTATTAATTAATTAAAACCAAGGACAGAATTTGAGCAAAGTTATGAATAGAAAAATACTTTATTATCATAATAACAATAGAACAATATTTTTTTCTTAAATAAAGAAAATTCTCACACCAAACTACAATACAAATAAACAATAAATAAAACAATAATAATTAAAAATTATTTTAAAATAAACTATTTGTGAAAATACAACAAATAAAGTGCAGTTAAAACAACCCCCAAAGTAATAGAGAAATATAAATGATTTAGTCTATAGCACATCTATTTGTTGCTGAAATATAGTAATCACAGTTAACACAAAAGGGTAGTTATATTTAATTAAACCTGAGACATATTATATGCAATGTATTTGTTTCAATTCCAGTAAATTTATTCATTTAAATAACACCTTTCAATTGGATAAATGT
>JBBJLR010000002.1:10693902-10722257 GCA_037577145.1 Brachypetersius gabonensis | reverse complement strand
GTGTGTGTGTGTGTGTGTGTGTGTGTGTGTGTGTGTGTGTGTGTGTGTGTGTGTGTGTGTGTGTGTGTGTAAGAGAGAATACTGAATTTACCTAGAAAATCTTGGATTTCGTTCACACAGCAATAGAATTCAAATTACTTGCAATTACTTCCTTTTTTCCAGCTGTCAAAGATGACTCAAAAAAAGTCCACTACAGAGAAAAGATCAAAGGTTACATGGATCGAGCTGAGCAGATTAAAGTTCACCTGAACAAAGTAAAAGAAGGTAAAACAAATGCAGCAATGGGGAACAGTTGATACAGATGTGCTTAAGATACTGTACTATTATATTCTATGCAGTCAAATGGACTTTTCTTCTTTTTCTTGGCTTATTTTACCTCACTTTTAATTCATTTAATCATTTCATGACATTTTCTTTCATTCTTCCTCTTCATTCAGAGGGCAAATACCATGAGCAAATTAAAATAGCAGATGATGCCACTGGCTTCAGCTATGAGAACCTTTTCAGGCCATATATCAGGGAGGGGCTTACTGAGGTCTGGGTTGAGGACCCTTACATACGCCATGTACACCAGGTAAAGATGGCACAGACCAGAGACGGTACTAAATTGGACAGTTTGACTTTCTAACCTATTAAACATAAGGTTATTGTAAATTAGTGTGTTTTATTTTTGCCGTGCAGCTGTACAACTTCTTGCGTTTCTGTGAGATGCTACTGAAAGCAAAATGTAATGTAAAGAAGATTAATCTCCTGACCTCACAAGATGAAGTAAGTACTTCAACACTGTATATACTTCACATGATTTCAATGAAGAATGCACATTTTACAGAAGTGAAAGGCTTTTTTGTCTGACATCATTCTTCTTTTATTTCTTCAGGATAGTGCCTCTCAGCAAGTCAGTGCACTTACAGAAATAAAGCAGTCTTTGCAGAATCAGAATGTCTTTCTAGACATAACATACTCTTCCACTATTCATGATAGGGAGATCAGGTAATAATCACCTTTTGAAACAGTAATTTTTACACAGCAAATGTACTAATCAGAGTTTTATTCATTCAGATTTGATAATGGTTGGATCATCAAGATCGGCAGAGGGCTTGATTATTTCAAGAAACCTAAGGTATCAACTTTATACGACTAGAGTGTTATAAACTTCTGTTTATAATTTAGTCTAGATACTAGATATTTGTTCAATCTACACTTTCATGTCACTGAATGGTAACGTGTTGTTTCTCAATAGAGCCGCTTCTCCGTTGGCTACTGCGATTATGACTTCAGACAGTGTCACGAGACTACAGTGGATGTGTTTCATACAAAGCACACAAAGAAGGCTTGACCAAAAAGTACCCTCAGTCTCCTGTCGATCATGTTTATGTATTTAAGGTGTCATTCATCCATACACAACATGGACTGCTACAATTCTGGGAGTGTTCTGAACATTTTGTTAAATATTTATGGTGTCAAGTATTTCTGCACTAAACCAATTATAGAGCCTTTCTTGAGCTGGATCAAATGAGATGGGCCAGAGAATACTGAAACTGTTATAGTGCTCTGGGTTGCCAGGAGCAGAATTAAGAAATTACACACCAACATAAAAACTTTCCACTATGCGCCAAAAGAAAAAGTGCCTAATTACTTAATACAGTGTAATAACAGTTGGTTGTTTTTATTTGTTTATTTGTTCACCTTAACTGGTTTTTAATAATCTGGAATTATTTTGAAAGCGAGATACTTTAATCCAAAGGAAGCATGATGCATATGTTTTGTGCATATGCTTTCCTTCATCTTGCTCATCATTTAACCCTTTCACAAGGCTGTTGTGTTCTAGATGAACTTGTACAGTATCTCAATAACTGACTTTTGAAATGTATTCTGTATTTATTTACCTTTTAATATCTTCTAAGCTTGAATGATTGTGTAAAAATCACACTGGGATGACTTTTTTTATATAAGAGATAATGGGGTTGTGATGTCTGTGATGCAAATAAAACAATTTTGTTTACTATCCATGTGTCTTCTGTGGTTTATTGATAAAACAATGGCAGATTTGGTACAAATTTTTCTGCTAACCATTCACCAAGGTCTTTCACACAACAGCTGTGTGGTAGCTGGTGGCCCAGTGGTTAGGGAGTTGCTAGTGGCAGCACTGAAGTACACTTGAGCAAAAGGTACCATCCCCACACACTGTTCCCCAGACATTATGTTGCGGACTGCCTGCTGGTTCACTTGATGAATGGGTTAAATACAAAGAAAAAAACATAATCTGTCAGGTTTAGTGAGTGTGTTTGAGGAGAGGTACTACCAAACTGTGCTGGATAGCAGTTGCCCTGGAGTTTTGTTTACACCCCAGCTTGACTTATAATTACACTATAAGGTAATGGGATCCTTCCAGTGATGGGCAATCTTAATGCTTCAGCAGACCAAGACATTTTGGACAACAGCTTGCTTCCAACTTTGTGGACACAGTTTGGAGAAAGCCCTTTCCTGTTCCAGCATGACTGTGTCCCAGTGCACAAAGAAAGGTCCATAAAAACATGGTTGGATTAGTTCAGTGTGGAAGAACTTGACTGGCCCAAACAGAGCCCTGACCTCAACCCCATCCAACACCTCTGGAATTAACTGGAACAGAGATCGCAAGCCAGGCCTTCTCGTCCGACATCAGTGCCTGATATTATAAATGCTGTACAGATTGAATGGTCACACATTCACACAGAAACATCTTGTGGAACAACAAAATCCACAATGTGGAAGCTGATCTAGCTGTAAAGCATGTACCAGCTCCATATTAAAGTCTATGCACTTAAATGCAATGTTCCTGACTTCCCTGTTGGTGTAATGGCTAGGCGTCCCAATACTTTTGTGCACATTATGTAGTGTGTTGGATCTGTAAAACGGTGGGATTCTGCTTTAAGTAACGCTGCTCCACGCGTGTCATCCATGCCCTCTAGTGGAGAGAGGAGGAAACGTCCTGAGCTGAGCTTTACCGTGACTCTAGTAGGAGGAGGGAGAAACGTCAGCTCACCGTGTTAAGAAGAAAAGCAGCTGCTTCTCAGCACCTGGCGAAGGTCGCAGTACTCAGGAGAAAGCATCGCCAAGACACCGAGACGTACTCTGAACCAGTGACTAATAAACTTTGGCTGGTGGTCCTGGTGTTTCTGGGGGACGTGCCAAAGGTGAGTAGGATTAAAACAGCCCCTATTTTTCTCTGCCTGTCCTAACATCTGTTTTCTATTTGGTTCTAAAGTGGTGTGTGTGGTTCTGTCTGAGGTGGACAACTGTGTGAAACGGCTGTGGTTTGGTTTAATGAAAAAATCTAAAAAACTAAAATCTAATCGTGATGAGGCTACAGAATAAATGTAACTTCTTGGTGCTGGACCAGCAGGGAGCCCACTGCTGCTGAAAGTTAGAGATAAAAGTGACTGTTCTGGGGGTCGTCAAATACATAAACGTACATTCCAGATAGTGTTCATTTAGAGCATCCTGTATCCTAAAGGAATAAAGGAGAACATGCTCCATCTCCCCAAAATCCCGCTGCGTTTTACCTCTCCGATTAGTAAACGTTTGTTTCAATGAAATAAAAGCCCCCAATGCCCTGCGGGAGGGGATTAAATCTGTCTATAATCGCCCTTAATCTCGATATGTGTTCCTCATCTCATTTTTTTTCTCGAGAAGGAAAAAAAACATAGATAGTGTTTCTACATAACAAATTAATCATCTTTCAGCCAACTATAATTCTTATTAAACTCCTAAAAACAAGAGGCATTCTGTTCATCACAGTTACGTTTACAGGGAGTTATTATTGAACAAGGTGGATCAAATGTAGGTTACATTACATTTTTCTGCTGTCCTCACCATAAACATGATAACAAAACAAATGCTGAAAATATAATGTTACAGATGCTTGAAATTGGATTAGACCAACAGTCACTCCTTTACCCTGCAGGGTGGCAGGAGAGTAGCCTACTTAATAGCAAGAGTGTGTTAAGAATGAGGAGGGTGGCTCCTTATTAACTGAGCAGATTAAAATAGATCATCGCTGCTTGGAAGCTTTCGTTCAGTGTGAGATGTAGCAGAAATTGTAGCTTGGATTAGACTGGAAGCCCAGACACATAATGTAGGGTAGCTGAAAGTCACCCAGATGTCGTGTTGACTTTTTTTGTTCAGTAGGAGGAGGAAAGGAGGGGGATTTGCGGACAACTCCTGATCCTGGCACAGATTTGTGCTGTGTATCTGGGGCAAAGCTGCTCTGTGCTTTGTGCTGTGCTGGATATGAAATGTTCCATCCGGAGCCAGATAATAGGAGACGGAGATGAACGAGTGAGTAAGTGAGTGGCATTTTACTGTGAGAGGGTTAGTGCAGAGTTAATGGATTAACTGGAGGCGTGCTAGGCCTTCTTTTTCACCATGAGCAGCATGAAGTCTTGCAGCAGTTTGAATAATGTCCAGAATGTTGTCGTATGTTCTGTGAAGTTGCTTATCTTTTTGTGTGTTGTCTTACATTTTTTTTTACATTGTATTTTGTTTTTCCTCAAAGCTTAATCGATAACATTTGTTTCTATATTAAAAATCATATGACCATTTTCCAAACTCTTTGTTTTCTATTAGAATTAAACAGGCTGTTTTTGTTACTATACCTTTAAGACTGACATATGCAAATGACCTCAGCCCTGATTGGCTGCCTGGATTTTGCCTCATTCAGAAAGCATTCCTGGATGAAACAGTCCATAGAACTTCAGTGTGGCTGGGTGGGGCTAAAACGCTGATGGCTGAATGAGTGGGCTGTTTTTGCAGTTTAATTTTTATGTATGGATTTGATATGAACAATGTTTAAATACTTCAAAGCCCTTTTAATGATTTATATATCATGTGGTTGCTTTAATACCATGGACAGTACATTAAGTGGATTGTGCTTAATGTTTCTTTTATTGCTGTGGTTCTCTGTAACTGAATATGCCTGCAGTAGAGTTAATCTCATTCTATAGACAGTGCGTTTCTGTGGAGGTTTTTAAAGTTCTGCATGCAGCTAAACACTTGTGTCAGCAATGGGAACCCCCATAGTAGCAAAATTAACTAATTAGAAAAGCAGTCTAAATGTCTTTGGGGAAATAACTCCATTTTCGGAAACACATGGAGGCTATAAACAGGCAACAGTACAAAAAAAGTACAAAAAAGACGTTTGGAAATATGTCTTGGTGAGATTGGTAAACAATTACCAACCATGAATCATTAGAAGGTTTAACATGCAGACATGCAACTTTTTATTTCTTTGCTTCATTCTTCATGTTGTTTCCTTAATGGTTGCTGGTCTTATGAAAGTCGCTGAACCCCTCTTTGTAGTCCAGATTAGAAGCTGGATAGCTACCAGCCTTCATTGATGTAGTGATGAGCATTCTCTGTTACTTTTGTTTACTTATATCATGCTTCTTATAAAGTAACTGGCCATAAAAGTCTTACTCGCTCCTTTAAATTCAAAGACAGGCACCAGGCCATTTCAGATGTTGACCAAATGAGCTAAGGTGCTTTACATAGACGTGGAAAGCTTATCAATACAGAGTGTTGGCTGAAAGACGATTTGCATACAAAAACAGAAATTGCCATGATGCATGTCAATGAAATTTCATAACTTTCCTCGCTGTTCGGTCAACATAACAGTTAAATTTTCATTAAGCTTTCATCAGGAGTTACATTCATTTTTGGCAAAATCCACGTAATCACAAACACAAGACCAACAAAGCAGAATTTAGGTTGAAAACGTCCCCCAGGTCAAAGCTAAACTTAGCCAAAAGATTACGACATTCATAAACTCTTTGTGTTCCTATAGAATGAAGCTTGCCATTCTGAAAATAGCTGCTGGTGCTAATTTCATTTGTCTGCGTCACAGAGATTAATGATGCTTTCTGCAGGTATTCCTGCATGCCCTCTTCAGGGAAGCTGAGTGCTGTATAGTGGTGATGTGTGATATATGCCATTACGCAGCCAGCACACTGCCGTCTCTGTGTTCATTCCTGTGCTCCAAATCAGTTTAGTGTTTCATAAGAAGCTTATGCTTACTGGCCAGTGTGTGTCAATAATGTAATAGTGTGTGTGTGTGTGTGTATATGTGGTACAAGGAATTGTACTATTGGCCAATATTCTTATTGCTTGGCACTTTTCGTTTGTCAGATTGGTTTCTCCACGCCTCCCATCTTTCAATGGTGTTTGAGGAGGAAGACAATGCTTCAGTGACAAAACCCATTTAAAAAAATCGACGGGCAAAGTGAGAGAGACAGAGTGCAGAAGAGACTGATTTTGTTCGACAAGGTAAGTAAAATGGTTTATCTTTGGTTGAAGTGAACAGTTTTTTATTTGATAATTTAAGCAATTTTAGAGCGGTGGTTCTAAGTCCTGGTTTTGAAGCATGTTTGTCCTGCAATGTTTAGCACAAGTGATTTTAATCCTAGTCCAGCCGGTCCCACATAATGCACATTTTTGTGCTTTGTCTCATTGGACACACCTGATTTAGCTGGTTGTCTAGTTAACAAGTTCCTTGTGTGCTGGGTCAGGTGTAGAGAAGTAGGGAAAATAGCATGGGGTCAGCAGGACAGATATTGGGAACCTCTGGTTTAGCATTTCCCCAGTTCTAACACTCCTACTCTCTACTCCAAACTCAGGAAAAGCTTGGAATGCACTGATGATTTGAAGAGAATATAAAACAGGAAATTTTGTTAAGAGTGAAGTTCAGATGAATATTTATGCTTTTGTTGATTTGTGGATCAAATAAATGATTCCTATATTCTTCAGCAGTATCTGGATTTGTTTTGCTATAGTGTGCCTTTATAGTATGTGTGACTGGTTTACATTTCAACTGTTTGGTGCTGGTGCTTAACCTCTTTCTATAGAATTGATTTGTGATGAAATTTTGCAGTGATGTCAAGACTATTTCATCAAAGTCACCTATAGTCTTCATAGTTTGTGTATAGTGTGGTAAGTGGTGGGTTGGTTATACAGGGAACAATCTCTTCAGAACTACTTTTCATTCCTGTTTGTTTGTGCATTTGAAACAGTATTAACAGTATTCTGCCAAATGAATGCAGCAGTTTTGCAGATATTATGCATGTAGATGTTGCAGTGCATGAGCTGATACTTCTTGATAGTAGAGGTTCATATATGCAGGCTGTACAGTGGAATGTGAGAAGTATGGGCACTGTCAAATTTAAATACACTGTTAGCATTTATTTGATTAATGTAAATAAGAAAATGTTCATTTGCATACTTTTGGACATCCTTTTATTTTATTTGGTTGAAATCACAGTCTCTACTTGTTTTTCATAGTCAGCTGTCATAGTCTCTTCTTGCTTTTTTTCAAATGGATCAGATAATGTCCAAGATGAAATACAAATATGTTGAGTTCATTAAAAGCTGTATAAATGTGTCACATTTATGTTTGCTCCAAGCAGATGTTCTATTAACTTCTTTTCACACAGATCAACAAACTGCATGATGTGACCAGGGGTACGCAAACTTTTGCATGAATCATTAATTAATTAGAATGTTAAAAATGCATTAGTTTAAACATACATAAAATCTTTTACAATACACACTTCTTTCAGTTAATCATTATGTACTGTGCCCTCCACAGTACTGTAATCTTTTGTAAAGATTGTTCAAAAGGGTTAGGAAAAAAACACCTTTTGAATTTATTCCAAAATTATTTATTCAGAACCAAAACTTACTCATTATTGGCAATCTAGATTAGTACAATCTCCCTTTGCCAATATAATGGTACTGAGCCCTATAACATTTTATAAGGTTGGAGAATACAGAGCAGGGCATCATTCCTCTATACGGAATCTCTTCAGATCATCTAGAGTCTTGAGTGATCTTCTCTTCAGCTCACCCCACAGGTGTTCGGTGGGGTTCAGGTGTTTGGTTTGTGTGTTCTCTTTGTAGGTTCTCTTATCTTTTCCATGTTGATGGATGACTAATGTAATCTGGGCTCTGTGTCGCCTCATATTTGTACCCCAGTTAATCAGGAAATCATGGATTATAGTGTGAAAGTTCCTACACACTTCAATCAAGTAAAAAAGTACAATGTAACCCATTTAGGTGTTTGCAAAGCATCCAAAGCAAATTCTTCCTCTGCACTTAACTCATTTACCAAGTGAAGCAGCGGGCAACCAGGAACACATCGCCAGGAACACAGTGTGTGGGGATGGTATCTTGTTCAAGGGTACCTCAGAAGTGCCACTAGCAGTCTTGGGATTTGATCCCACAACTTTCTGATCACAGGGGCAACTCCCTGACCACTAGGCCACCAGCTGCCCCTAATTACTTAATAGTACCAATAACTGTGGAAGGCACTGTAAAGTATCTCACTGTCCTGGATGAAATTTAATGAGAGATTTTTGTATGGTGAAGCAGCAGTTTTATTTATTTATTTTGTATTTCCACAGATTTGCATGTTGCTGTCCTTAGAGTAAATGGCCTGTGTCAGCAATCAGCTGGTCTGATCCTCAGATCAGATTGTACATTTTGCATAGACACACACGTACACAAACGTAAGGTCATACTGCATACGGTCCCCTTTTAAATGCTCTTGGAGTGCTGACCCACTTTTTGTGAACTAAGAGAGCTGATCCACATCATGAGTACTGCCATATATATAATGAATTTTATAGTAAAAAGACTAATTTTACATGCTGTATGGATACATATCAGAGCATACACAGGTCAAACACAGTGTGAGGCCACTCTTTGCATGTAAAAACATGCAGTTCAGACCTGGTGGACTTTGCATGCTGTTCTCCATCATTACATGAAGCTCTTATCAAGGTGTGGTCAGTGATAAAGTCTAGCTGTCTTTGGGAAGGTCTTAGATGAACAGGAGATATGATATTAAACTGACCTTTTGGGGATTGGTAGCACTTTGCATAAATGCATTTGAAAGAATAGCATTTAAAAAGGAAAGCGTGACGAATGTTAGTGTGAGGGCACACTTTAACCAAACATGTTTAATCAGCAAGACAGTTCGTGTATTGTGTTGATCACATGGTGTGACCAAGAAAAAAGGTGCCCAGTGCAGTAAAATTCTAAACAGAGGAATCCTTGAAACCATCCATATTGCTTGGCTAGAGTCACAATCTACCAGATTAATAGAGAAAGAAAGCAGTGAAGACATGACTTTCCGGCCTAGATATAAGATGGAAGTCACATTTATAGGAAGAAACCTTTGAACTCTGTTTGCTCATGAAATAACTCAGCTTTGTCTTATCAGACAGCTTTGTTAGAGCCATAAGCCATTAATGACGCTGTAGGTTGACTTCTGTGTCTGTGGCTTTCTTATACTCTCTTTCTTATACTATTACTTCTTATAGTCTACTGTCTATCTGTCACTTCTTGTATCACTCAGTTCTTTTTAAAATTTTGTTAGCAGTGAAGAACGGTGCTATGGCGGCCACAGGGGACCAGGACGGAGGGAACAGTGAAGATTTGACAGGTCAGAGCGTGCCTAAAATGATTCATGATATTATGTCTAACAATGTTCACTGACTAAGTGTTCTTACTAAATTGATTTCTTCTATTTTTCTTTTGTGGATTACAAAAACATAGACACAAGGTACTGGATTTATGTTGAGGGTAATAATGTGTAAGATGTAAAATTACCTACGTTGAGCCTGAAACTTTGATTTGTGAATGTCTCATGTTCAATTTGATATGCTTAAGCCATATATATATATGGTATGCCGCATTTCTCAGTGCAACTGAAACTAAAACAACAAACATTTTGGTAAATGTCAGAACAGATACTGAACTGATGTAAGATTTTGTGAATAGGGATGTTACTTTTGATTATAGCAGTAACTAATGTATTTTAATTATTGAGTAATTGTACAATTTATAACAGCAAAGAATTTATTTGACCTGAAATACATAATACAAACTACAACAATACATGCATTAGGAAGATAATGCTAGCATCCTGTTTCACAGAAAAGGAACATTTTAATCAGTTAATTTTTTAATAAATAATACATTATAATCAAGCAGCCCTTATAATGAATGGTTAAGAAAAGGCTAAATTGTCAAGCATGTTAATATTTCCTGAGACCACATTTCCATAGTCTTACCTTTGTACTGCAGAATCGTTATGACATCAGAGCTACCCAGCAGAAGTAGCGATTTTCTGCTACTTGTTTCCTGAATGTTTGTCTGGTTGTAAGATCAATATTATGTTGATCAAATTAAATGAATAGACCTCTCGCTGATGACAGAGTTAACTAACAGCTAAAAAAATGGAATCACTGCTCATACTTCTGTTATGTATATACTGTTACGTAACATTTGTTATGTAAAGTTTGAATGACAATGATAAACACTGTAATGGTCTATTTATATTTATAAGGTTTCAACCTTGAGTTTTGTTAACCACTACAAATATGAGGCATTGCTTACATTTTGTCATAACATTTTAGGGAAGAAGAAGCCGAAGCTACAGATGATGAAGTCAAGACTGTTTGGGAAGATAAAGAAGAAAAGAAATGAAGGAGTGATGAAGCACAGTCAGTCAGCGTCTGACATCTTAGAAGGCATTAGGAACTTGGAAGATGACTTAGAGTGAGAAAGTGTATTTGCTCTGATTATGCTCATGTTTTGTTTCAGGATGTTTTGCATTCTGCTACATTTTATAATGAAAGAGATTTTGTGCATATAAAAGTTTGTTTGAAATAATTTATTGCGAATCTTTCTCATTGACTCATTTCTTCCTCCCAGCTGTTCCCAGAGCATGCTGGGATCCAGGGCATTATCACATGACAGTATTTTTTTGGCAGACCAGTGTCAGTCAGACCCTGAGCCACCAAGGGTGCTCTCTCAAGAGAACATCCATGGAAAAATCCGAGCATTGCAGGTTAGTGCAGTTTACTTCTTTCGCTAAGTTTATATGGTATCTGTATGTCGGGAAACCTGTGCAATCTGGTGATTATGTTTGATTAGATGAAGCTACAGCAGCAGAACATGCATTTAGGCCCACCTCCTCTGGTGTTGCCAACTAAACGCACTGAAGACCCAGGTGGAAGCTCGGAAGATGATGGACTTCCTCATAGCCCCCCTGAAATTTTAGGACTACCCAAGAACACGCTATGCAAGGTGACTGGCTTAATGCACAACTGTCTTAAGCAATCCACTCCCTAAAACATCTGACCCTGAAAACATGTATTTTTCATTTAGCAATAGTGTCATATTTTCCTTCTTCCATATCCAAGTCTTGTGTAGCCCTCAATATGACCCATGGACACTGTTTTGTCTGTGAGACACAGTATCCATCTCTTGAGCCTTCACAATGTATTACTTATGTGTAACCATCATACCATAGTTTGTCACTGAAACCTCCTCCCCATTACCCTTGTAGTTTCTCATTCCTCCCAGGAACCACAGATCATTGAGTTTAGGTGGAACAGGAAGTGAAGAAGAAGAACAGGTACCATTACTTTTTCACCTCTCCTATTCTTCTGACTTCATTTTATTCCTACTTTATGCCTACAATCTCAGTGGGTGCAATGAGTGGAAGGTCAAGTCTGAGTACAGTCACACATAAGTATAAGTATTAAGTAATTAATAAGTATGCACAACAGGTAATGCAGTTAGAAGGTATACACACAAACTTTGCGCCCATGCCTAACCAATTTATTCTTCATCTTAATATTGCCTTGCAAAAGCAGCTTGACAGGCCGCCAGAGTTTTGATTTATTCTAAAGTGCTTTCAGTTTTGTCTAATTTCTGTAATCCCCTTTGCAGCCTCCAGCCCAACCGGTTTCACCTCAGCCCATTAGCCCCACACTGGCTCCTGTCTCTGCCTCTGTGCCTGTCTCAGGGGTGGACTTCAATACCCCTCCTCAGTTTATTCCCTGCCTGGATAACTCGGCTGCCCGGCACCGGATGTCTGTCAAGCCTCGGAATCAGAGAGCTAGTACTAAGAGCCGAAGATTGCCCACCTCTGTGAGTCAGACTGATTGTCTAAAGTCATTTAATTAGTTTACCGGTCCATAATTATTTATTGTAAGAGTCCTGAAGTACCCTTTCCCTTGCATGTTATTGCGTTTTTCCGTTGTATCACACCCACATAAATTCACTTAATAGAAAGATCAAGTGTATTGAGAGAAAGTAAAACACTAAAATGTGTGGGGAAGAGGTTACTCCAGAACTAGAGTTGGAAATTTGTATGTTTAAATCAGTAATGCCACTTAATAAACTCTCTCACATTGCTCACTGGACAGGCTGGATGCAGACCTCGCTCAGAGAGTATGAACAACCTGGATCGGCCACTCACTGAGGAAGAGATGGGAGTTGCTGTTACCAAGGAAATAACCCGTGTCCGATCCTACTCCTCACAGATTATAAGGCCAGGGGAAGTGTTTACTTCCCCCCCCCTAAGCAAAAGCCCTCTTTCTGCTTCACCCCTAAAATCTCTGGTGCGTGCTGGAGATGGCTATCGTACTCCTGCTGTGAGTCAGAATGAGGGAGGCATCTCATCCTCTAGCACTACTGTCCAGCACCCTGTCCTGAAGCAGCAAATGCCAGCCAAGGAAGCAGCGTCCAGCCAGAAGCCTGAGCCTGCAGTTACAGCTGTAGGAAGTAAGCATGCTCTCAGCTCAGCTGTACCAACCAATAAAAAATGGAGTGGAGACCTGAGAGAGAGTCCATTTAGCTCCAGATTAAAGAGTGGCCAAGAGAGTGCAGTGCCACATGTCTGTTCTCTGGAGTCTGAGCAGAATCAACCTAAGAGTGAAAAAGAATCCAGTAACATGTCGACTCATGACAAAAGAGACATGATAAACAAGACAGAGGTCAAGGATATATTGCAGGAAAATATTCCTAGAGGCCAGCCCCCAGTGTACCCACAAGCTGGTGGAGCATCTCTACGGCTACCATTGCTGCGGAGAAATATATCTCCCTTAGATGATAAAGTTGTGGGCAGGAATCTGCAGCAGATCTCTACAGCACCACAGGGAGAACAACCACAGAAGGAATCTGCAAATCGTCAAAGGCCCATTTCTGGCTCCTTCCATTTTTCTTCCTCTTCGGCCAAAAGTCATGAGATGCAAAGAACTGGAAGCTTTACTGGAGGAGTGGATCAAGCAGGGGTAAAGAGGGAGCCTGCTCCCCCTCCTTTATCAATTAAAAGCTTTAAAACACAGGATAAACTCAAGAGTGTACAGGTAGGGACATCAGTAAAGGACCCTCTATCTAACACAGAGTCACAGAGAAATGAGAGAGGTGCCAGCACTCCAATACCAACCAAGCCTAAAGATCTAATACCAACCCTCTCTGCTGACCGAGAACGAGGAGACAGGCGGGTTAGTGAAACGGGGGTTGAAGCTACAGAGGAGGAGGTTCAGGAGGGAGTCGAGGAGGCAGATGAGGCAAGTGAGGACCTGATAGGAAACGAGGAGAGCAAAGATGAAGAGGAAAGAAGTGCATTTGGGGTGAAGCTGCGCACCACTTCTCTTTCTCTAAAGTATCGCGCAGCCCAATCAGATCTGAAAGTGATGCAGCATAGTGCTGAGGTGAAAACACTCAACCCAACTTGGTCGATGGAATCCACTGCTCTAGCAGGTCAGAAAGACAGCAGTGTGGGACCTATAAGAGGAGATATGACTGCCACAGGGTTAAAGAAGTCTCCGATTCATAAACCTGAGACCCTCATCTCTGCCCCAATCCCTAGCTCTCCACCTCAAAGTGCCAACAGAGACAAAGAGAGAACTGCTCCCTTTAGACTGGATGGTGAGTTTCTCTGTGTGTTTTTATGATTTCTTTCAAACATCTGTAAGGTATTTGTTCTTTGTAATTCCCAGCTGAGGGATTAAAAGGGACCAAACAACACAAACATGAGAAACTATCACTCTACTATAATGAGATTAGTCATGCTAGAAAGCAATCTGCGTTCTTTTGGTGTGAGTGAGCTTTCATTAAGTCAGTGGTCCCATCAGACTGTGCTCTTCAGTTCACATATTAGACTTTGCCCCACTCACTGTTTACAGTCATGCTGTTAGCCCTTACTCAACAAAACAAACAAGCTGCAGATAGCAGATAGTCTTTTTCTAACTGAACTTTTTGTACTTTTACTGAGTAATGGTAGACCTTCTTCCCTGAAGGGACAGGCTTTACTGGTCTTTTCTTTTTTTTATCAGGAAGGACACAGTTATGTACTGTGTACTGTATGGCCAATAGTATGTGGACATATGACCATCTCAGCTGTTTGAGCTTGTTGGAAATCCCATTTCAAACCCAAGCTTTATGGCCATAACGGCCTCCAATCTTCTGGCAAGACTTTCCACAAAAGTTTGGAGTGTGTTTATGGACGTTTGTGCCAGTTCAGTGAAAACAGCATTAGTGTGGTCAGGCACTGATGTTGAACAAGAAGATATTTCTCAGAGCTGATGTTCCTACTCCAGTTGAAGTCATGTCTTTATGAACCTCACCTTGAGTATAGCATCACACACATGCTAAAACAGGGAAAAGCCTACCCCATATTGTTGCCACAATTTTGTATGCTTAACATTACTTTTCACTGAAGCAAAGCCCAACCCTGTATACAATTCCCAAAACCTGAAATATGCCCTCAGACCAGATCTCTTCTTCCCCAAACTGTTGGGATTGTGCATTCTTGTAGGTAACATTTTATTGGCAAATCCATATTCGTACACCAGCCTGTCAGTTAATGAGGCATGGCTTATCATTCCAGAGAACATGTTCTAGCTTTTCCAGAGTCCAGTGACCATGTGACCAGGCTTGTGTTTAGCTACTTCGCCATAGAAACCAAGTACATGAATCTCTTGACTTGATAGTTATTGTGCTGATGTTGCTTCCAGAGGCACTACAGAACTCTGTAGTAAGTGATGCAACAGAGCATAAAGGATTTTTATGGATCATGGACTTCATGCTTCCCTTTCATAATAATAGCACTTATAGTTGATAGGGGCAGATCAAGCAGGGAAAAAAATTACAAACAAACTTTGTAAGGTATAATACTAATCATCCCGTTAAAGGATAAGCTAAAAAATGATAGAATAAGAGGAAATACCAAGATCAAAGACATCACAGAGAGAGTTGAAGACATGAGTGGAAAGTGGGCAGGCCATCTAGCCTGAATACAGAACATCATGTGGGCAAAACAAATGACAGAGTGGACACCAAGACAAGGGAAAAGATCAAGAGGTAGACCCAGGAAGAAAAGGAGAGATGAAATGGAGAAGATGGGTGGCAGCATGTGGATGCAGAGAGCACAAGATAGGGTTGTGTGGGGAGAAATGTGGAGGCCATTTGCCAGCAGTGGCAAGAAGAGCTAAGATGATAATGATGATGGTGATGAACTTTGTGAAGGTTATGAAGATTGCATCACATGACTGTGCTCAGAGTTAATAATTTGAATTATCATTGATATTTAAAGTCTGCAATAAACTTAATTAAAGGAAATTGTTATTTCCATATTCTGTTTTTTTTCCTTACGTGCACTAAAGGGATGTCTAACTGTTTGTTTATAGATTTGGGGACTTCGGCTCAGCCTTCCTCTTCACTTTTTAAAGGCACTAAGCTTGTACAGTCAGTTCTAAGAGAGAGCACTCCAGAGGTCACACAGGTGTGCTCAGTGGAGAATATCACTGTTCCTACTGCTGTTAAAGAACCTTCTGCTGTTAAAGAACCTTCTGCTGTTAAAGAAGAGGCTTCCTCTGAGCTGTCCTGGATGAGTATGGCCCGTGAAAAAACCAAGAGCCTTCAGCAGCTGTTTACAAGCAGATTGCCTGACTTTGCAAGCTTACAGACAACTACGCGTCCAACAAATATGGCTCCTTCACCGCCCCAAACTACGACATCACCTTTACAGCCCTGTGCAGGACCTACAAAGCCTATTCACCAACTACCAACTGCACAACCCTCTGCCACACCACTACAGACTATTTCTACTCAGCCCGCAGCCACACAAGTATCTATAAGGTCAACACATCCAACCCAAACTCCAGCCACACAGTCTTCCATCAGACCAACTGAGCCAACTACAGGTCAATCAGGAGTAGCAAATTTCTCTTTAAAGCAGAATCTTTCAAGCACCAGTCAGGCACAAACAACACAGCTTAGTGCCAGAACAGGGCAATCGCCTGAAGCTAGTTCAGCAACCATTCACTCTCCCACAAAATCAGTGCAGGTAACAGCATCTTACACATCTACCGTCCAATTCAGCAGTCAAACAACAGAACAGCAAATATCTCAGCCACCAACCCAGGCTCAGTCAACCACACAATCTAACCTGCACTCAGCTGAACCCACTAGGATTCATCTTTCAAGCCCCAAATTACCATCTCATCAGATGTCTCAAGGGTCAGTCTCTCTATTCTCACAGCCCAGGCCTCAGATTGGTGAAGATGTATCCTACACACCTTTAGGGAAATCTAACCGGATACCAGTGTCCCAAGGAAAATGCCCTGGAGAAGGTACCACACAAAGTGCAGGAGGGCTGGGAAGCAAAGCTTTACTCACAGAGCGATGGGAAAATCGGACACCTCACGCAGTCAAGGTGAATCTTTTGGTTTTTTAAATAAATATTTGTATTTAAAATATAAGTTCAATACATGTAAAGTGCTGTTATAACAAAAGTTCCATATCCCAGTTTATTATTAATTTAACATTATTTGAAAACTGCACTTTACATTGTGTGAACATTACTACATGTGATGTCCTACAGTTCTTAAATGATAAAAGAATGTTTAATACAACGTTTCATTTGTAATGACAATATGCAACTTTAATTTGTACTGGGACCTGGGTTTTTTTATATTCTTTATGTTCATATATTGATAGATAGAAGACCAAAAATCGACAACAGAGTCCCGACCCCATCCTCAGTCTCTGGCTGCGTTTAGAGCCGTATCCAGTCCAAGCAAATTCACAGGTACAGAAATTATAGCTGTGAAAACAAAATTGCTTGTGGCCATATGATCCTGTACACATGACAGGAATTCTACATTTGTATGTTTATACTTGGCTCCACAGCTACTTCAGAATCAGCTGTTTCCCCTGGTCCCATGAGGCTGGAAAGAGAGGACAGATGTTCAAAGAGAATAGTTCAACCATCGTCTTCTTCACCATCATCATCACCACCACCACCACCACCACCTCTCCAGTCCATCAGTGACAGTGGACAACCTTCCTGGATGGAGCTGGCAAAGAGGAAATCTTTGGCATGGAGTGACAAAACTATGGACTAAGAGGCAGAGAGAAAAAAACAAGATCATTACGTTTCAGAAAGTGCTGAAAATCATTGTGAGTTGTCTGGTATACAAAGAAAGAATGTCTGTGTGGGTGAGCAGGGAAGAGGGAAGAATAAAGATAAAGAGGAGTGTGAAAGAGTTATGTATAGGTATATATGTATACATTTAAGGGCCTTATACCCCCCTATCCAGCACACACAGCCCTTTTCTAAATAATGTAGGGTATGTCTCAGGTTTACCACACTATAATGTTGTAACATACTTCCAGAATATTGATTAAGCAGACCTTTGCATATATTAATAATGAATTCAGATTTATTTAAGCAATATTACGGATCATTAAATTGTATGAGTGTGTCACGGTGGTGCAGTGGTTAGTGCTATCGCCTCACAGTAATATGGATCTGGGTGGGCCAGGGTCCTTTCTGTGCAAGTTTGCATCTTCTCCTTGTGTCTGTGTGGGGGTTATCCCACAGTCCCTGTATGTCAGGTGAATAGGAGATGCTAAATGAATCTTGTGAATGTGTTTGTGAGTGTCTGCCCAGCAAAGGACTGGCGATTTGTCCAGTGTTTTCTTCCCATTTTGTTCCATAAATGCTGTGATAGGTTCCAGCACCCTTCTGCAACCCTGGTTAAGATAAGTGGTTCAGAAATTTAATAAATGAAAATTAGATAAAGCTATGTATTAGAGGTATATTGAGTGAAATTAAATACAAAAAATCAGTCATTCAATGGCTTTGTATTACAGCACTTTAAATCTATTGTATAATAAAGTTCACATATATTAAACTAAAAACAATGAGACTTCATTAAAAAAATTAATACATGAGTGAGTGTTTGTGTGTGTGTTCTTAAAGCTGATTAATACATTTTCCTTGTGTCTGCTTATACACGACCACACTGCTTTCTCCATGCTATAGAGAAAGAAAATAATGCTAGCTTGGGAAACACATTCGGACACATTTTTGTTAATATTTACTTATACTTATTTAATGTTACTTGATATCTCCTGATGTTTTACTTATAAACATTAATATATTATGTATTCCTACTCATAATGATAAAAAATGTATTCTGACACCAGAAATTAAAAACATTAGTACTTTGTTTCAAAACTGTTGGTAGTTACAGTTTTGAGATGTCCACGATAAGAGGAATTTGGTTTTTGCAGCACTGTCAATATTGGCCCGCCTTCTTGACAAAATATATTTTATAAGAGTACCTTTGTTGGAATTGCATAAAAAATGTGTGTGTGTGTGTGTGTGTGTGTGTGTGTGTGTGTGTGTGCAAATTATATCATATATTCTACTAGGCTTCTCATAAAAATAGACTAAAAGTACTATTAAAATAAAAAACTCTGAAGCACTCCTTTTATTTTATATTGGGCAAGGGATACCATACGTTTACAAGAATAGTTACTGAGTCCAATTAGTCTTTTTGAATGCTTTGTTGCCAGTAAATATATGTTGACCTTTCTGTAAAATAATTATTATAATGTGTACATTATTATAAAGTGCTACAATAAGAACAAGAGTGGATCCTGAGTTTGTGCTTGACAATGTGGACTTCTCACCCATAAAACTCCCCCGTGTCACAGAGCGTACTATCCAAAATCTGCTTTTCTCACATTCTGTCTCAATTTATAACCGTCACTGCTCCAGCACAGATCTTGACTGACTGGCCAGAAAGGGGTTTTCCTTTCAAACCTTTTGTCATTGTTTATCCTGTTTATTGCTCAGTATCCTCTCTCTTCTCTGTGATATTATTGAAACAATAAAATGTAAATGACTTTAGAAATGTGACATATTTACAATTGGTATACACACTTCGATTTGAATATGAATCTAAATTTAGACTATATGAGATATTTGTCTATGTCTATACAAATGCACATACACGCGTGTGTGTGTGTGTACAATGTGGTTTGAGGCCAAATACTAGTCAATTTATTTAATGAGTCAGTCTGCCCTCTAGCGTTCAAATATAAATACAGCAATGTGGACAAAAACAACCAATTTCGACTGTCTTCAGTGGGTGTCATGTTTTAGTGCTGTGCCTCTCAAACTATGGAGCCCCCTACCACTGAACCTTCACAATGCTTGCTCTCTTCCTTCCTTCAAAACCCAAGTAAAACTATATCTTTTCTCTCAAACGTATCTCCTCCGGATACTGCTTTCTATTTGTTCTTTCCTGCTATTACACTCTGTGCTGTAATTTGCTGTATGATGTTTTGCTAACCACTCAACTAGTTTGTAAAACGACCCTGAGTTTGAGAAAGCTGCTATATAATAAAAACGATTATAATGACCTTAATAGTTAGATGCTACCACTGATTAATCTGACCAGTTAAATCACCTTAATGAGTTACATCTGTTCAGATCTACAGGTGGATTGGGCAGCCGGCTCTGTTGAATGTATTTTTATTTAACAGCAGGTATTTTTATTAATTTTAACAGCCGGTACAGCAGCTCTGGGGCTGTTTAAATTAGTGTTTCATGGAGTTGGTGTGTCCGAGCGCTGCTTGAGGGCCCGGTCTTGTGTGACGTGTTTTGTGAGGTCTGATCTCAGCCAATCCAGTCAGTGAGGGCGGTGTGAGTGAGAGTGTAGGTTGATTGAGAGCTCACCATTAGTAGCTGTCCTGGGTTCAGTCTCCAATTCGAGCTTTCTCAGTCTGACAGAAATACATGAGGCGGTCTGCTGTCTCCGGTTTTTCATGGGAACCCTGAGTTCATGAGTGGGATTTCTGCTGGATATAACAGTAAGTATGAGAAGTTGATTATATCATTGTTAATTTTAACTGTGACACTTATTTTAGACACGCCTGTCTGAAATGTTTGGGCTCCGACAAACTAGCGGAGTTAGCGACAGGACCGTCTGATAAATATGGAGGGACACAGTTAAACACGTTGTGTGTCCATGTCTCCGTGAATAGCTCAATTTCTACAAGCTTGTTCTGTTTAACTTGTTAGGTTTAGCTGTGCTGCAGCCCTGGCTCCTGTCTGGATAGCTGGTTGGTAACACAGGTGATGGGAAGGCTAACTAGCTTTAGCAGCCTCAGACTGTTAGCTGCTGGAGCCAGCTAGCCTCAGACTGTCAGACCAACACTGGTGGCCAAAACAGGTCCCTTCTCCTCTCGGCCCTGAAAACTTCATCTCTGTTGCTGCTTAACTACATGTAAGGAAAGCCTGAGTTAGTAAACGTGTTCGTCTTTCTCGTTTTTTCTTTCTCATGGCAGAAGTTGAAGAGGAACCTGTCGTCTGGACTCGTAAAGTGCAGCTGCTCCATCACTTGACTCCAGCCAGTCGTGATGAAGGCACGGCTTGGACCTGCAGGAAATATCTGAGACCCTGAAACCTCTCTGACTCTCTCCGTGAGTGGGAGGCACTGTTTGGAATAAAAAAAACAGAAGCTGAAGAAGCATCTAGGCTCTGTTCAGAGGGGAGGAGGTGGAGGTGGAGGAGGAGGAGGAGGAGGAGAGAGCCTGACCTGCCCGGAGTGCAAGTCTCTCTTCCGGAGAGAGAAGCCCGTGTGCAGGCGCTGAAATGAGATGAGGCTCAGAAATGGAACTGTTGCCACTGCAGTTATTTTCTTCACCTCTTTTCTCAGTCTGTCTTGGTACACGGCCTGGCAGAATGGAAAGGGTAAGTAAAAAAAAAAACAAAGCACAATGTTGGTCCTAAAATACACTCAGTGGACAAAAGTATTTCCCTTGTTTTGTTTTGTCTACCCCCGTACTTCCAGTGAAGGGCTTAATCTTAATGCTTCACTATACCAAGAGATTTTGGACCATGCCATGAATCAACTTTGTGGACACAGTTTGGGGAAGACCCTTTTCTATTTCTGCATGTCCCAGTGCAAAAGCAAGGCCCATAAAGACATGGTTGGATGAATTCGTTGTGGAAGAACTTAAGTTGGCCACAGAGCCCTGACCTCAATCCAACTTGGGATGAACCTAGATTGCGAGTCAGGCCTTCTCGTTCATCATCAGTGGCTGAGCTTAAGTGGGCACAAATTCCCTCAAACACTCCAAGGTCTTGTGCCTTTCAAGAAGAATGGAAGCTGTTATAGCTGCAAAGGGGCAAACAAGCTGCAAGGCACCTATTGTTGACACACGTTTTGTACACAGTTCCATGGAAATATATTGCCAGTAGAAAGGGATGCTCCATTTACATTTACAGCATTTAGCAGATGCTTTTATCCAAACAACAGGGGTCAGTCTCTTTGGAGCAACTGAGTTAAGGGTCTTGTTCAGGAACCCTGTGGTGGTGGGATGCCGAAGGTAGGATTTGAACCCGCAGTAGGCCAACCCCCCCCCCAAATGTTGAGAGAACAGGTGTTTAGAAACATTTAGGGCAGTCAACTATGATGTTGCTTGGCTGTGAAATGCCTGTTGTGGCTATCAGACGGCAACATTTATCTCATTTCACATTCCTTTAGGAACACGTGCCCAGAGTAACTTTTTTCTTGGTGTCCCATGCTCATTGCTGTATTGCAACAATTTTCACTTAAACATTTTCTGGATGTACATAGGATTTTTTTTTTTGGTATTGTGTCTGAAAGAGCAATAAATAGAAAGGAAATTTGGTATTTTGATAGTTTGTAATAGCTATTTTGTGAAGGGTACCACACATGTCAAAACAAATGTCTTTATTTAATAATTTCATTTAACTTTTTTTGCAAGTGTTTTTTTCACATCTTTAAAAAGTTTCAGTAAAACAGTGCTTTTAGTACTTTTACATTCCTTTTAATCAATAACTAACAGTTCTATGGCCAACACCCAGCTGACTACATCAACTCTCACATAAGAACATATAAATTGTTATTAAAGGACTTTGCTGTGTGTGAGAAGTTTTAAGAAAATTCTATGATCAATAAGTACATAGACTCAGATTTCACATTTTCACAGACAACACTGTGGCATAGATATAATGATCAGTGTCAGTCAGTTACCACTGTTACTTCAAAAACGCTTAGAATAGGATTATTATATGCTAATTATACCAACTATCATGGAATATATAACTAGCTTCATCACAAAAACTGCACATGCTAGGGAGTTGAAACACTACAAAACCCACATAAACTTCTCTGTTGATATTGACCTGTTGGCCAGTGTAATTTTCTGTATATGCAGGTATATTGTCAGAAAAGTACTATATCAAAGAATCAGCCGATTTAAATTCCAGTGGAATATTTCAAATATTCTTTTAAGATTTAAATTTTACATGCTGCATGAAACCTTCACAAAACTTTAGACACCTGTTGTAGCTGTTTCCAAAGGTTTTAGATTATAGTAAGTATTAAGGTATGTTTGAAAATGTTGAATGGACTGACAAATATTGGAAAAGTGCTTACTATATGACTGAGCGCAGATACGCACTTTACAAATAGAAACAAGACTATGAACTGAAATTAAAAATAATGAGTCTAGCTATCATTATTGAATTAAAATGATGTACTGGCTGTTTAGGCTGCTGTTGGTAGCAGGCGGGCATTAGGACCCAGGCGAAGCTACATGGCGCTGCCGAGTAGCAACCGGAGCCCGTTTAGTAATATTTCTCTGGTAACGCCGTTTGTACTCAGTTTAACAGAACAATACTAGGAGTGTCCATAACTGTTCACTGCTTAACTTTACTTGTTTCCTTAAGTGAAAGGAAAGGTGAAAAGTTTTCTGCCCTCTATACACGCTAATTCCTTCCTACAGACCTGGGTGCTAAGGCTAAGCCCCCCTTGTCTTTCCGTCCTAGTGACGTCCCCTTTTCACAATAGGTATACATCTGCGCTAAAATATCAAGGTGAAAGTCATAATAGCTTGCGTAGTATAGACCCAGCTCCCAACACAACTTGGGAGTGAATAGATTAACGGCGATATTTTTTTTATCGCCCGATAAGAGTCTCACATTAATGCTGCACGTTAACGCCGATAATGGCCCCATACATATGTGTGTGTGTATATATTTATATATACCTCAGAAAATTGTAGAAAATAAGCATTGCCTTGTAACAAAAAACCTTGTTTGCATCACTACACTTATCCTATTAAGTAAGCAGTCATATGTACTTTTATTGCATTTCATGTTCATGTCAGCTTGGTTATACCTCGGTTAAATGTTGTACACAATGTCTTTGTCACATCATATTCATGATTTGTTGCTTTGGTCTTACTTTGTATTTTTCCCTCATTCTTTTCCTCTTCTAGACTCTTTTAGACCCATCATTTGTGGTACTGTAATGTTAGAACTATATAAAACCTGGAAGGTGTTGTAGTTGATATGGACAAAAGTTGTCTCTTGTTAACTATGCTCATGTACAAATCCTGAGTAATGTGCTTACACTCTGTTACAAATGATAACTGATTACAGCCTGTAGTCTGGCAGATACTTGGTAACTGATGCTGGGACAGAAAATTGGAGAAGTATGGTGTAATAGATTGCAAGTTTAACAGGTACTTGTAGATTATAATCTGAAATGGTTGACTTTTGCAAGTTTAGCGATTGTACATGGAGAAGACTGGTGGTGTTTTTGTGCCATGTCTTGACTGGGAAGTTTAGTGTTCTCTAGAGCAAGTTGTATCAGTTGATTATGATTGAGACCAAATTCCCTTCTGAAGTCCTGATAATTTTGGGATCCATTTTGTGGTAATTTGTTGTACTAGACTTTATCCAAGATGGTGGCGCGAGCGATTGCAGCGGCCCGGTTCTCCTCAGAATATGTCAAATTTCTTTTATTTTGCACTCTTTATTTTCTCTTTTTTCTTAACAATGTGGCAGTCGCACACATGCTGTACATCAGGCCTGAACTGCTCACTGTTTTGGACTACAATAACCAACAAACGTTTAACGACATCCATTGGGACAGCTATTCCACCAGAGATCCGGAGGCATGGGACAGAGGCACAGGAGACAGAAGAGGGGGAAGAGAGCTTTATTGAGAGACAGTTAAACAGCTAACACCCACATCCCAAGTCTTTTTCTCGCCAACGCACCGTCACGCAACAACAAAATGAATGAGCTACGACTGCAGGTTACATTGTGCTGATTGGATTGGTAGGTGATAAGAGACTTTGCTGGACCCTCACAGGCTGAAATATAGCTAACTGACTATGCTAACTTTAGGGCGGACAGTTGAATATCTAGTGATACAGTGCAGACCTTTTTACCTGCTGAGAGAGCCTGCCTCTGTTGCGACAATCGCAGTTTACATGCCGACGCCAGCTAATGCTAATTTAGCCATGAAGATGCTACAGTACTCTATCAGTCACCATTTAACGGCGCACCCAGACTGTTTCATAATCGCAGCAGTCAGTCCTTCTGAAATTCTACAAGAACTTGAACTTTCTGATGAGAGAAAATGGAGCTCTGGATCAGGTCTACACTTACAACCCATATGCTTACAAAGCCTCCTCCTTGCCTCATCTTGGACTTGCATATCATCTCTCTCTGTCCCTAATCCCAACATACAAACCTGATCGGTAGACAAAGACCTACAGTAAAAACTGTCCTGGTGTAGTCTGAGGATAACACCGCAGCCTGCAAGACTGCTTTGACAATACAGAGATATTTGCAAAGGCGTCAGACCTGTTGTACAGCAACTGCATGAACTATGTTACCACTACAAAGTTTATCAAAGTGTTCCCGATCCAGAAACCATGGCTCAACAGCAAGGTGCGAAACCTGCTCAGAGCTTTCAATGATGCCTTCAAGTCAAATGATCAGGAAGCTTACAGAGAAGCATGTCAGTCCCTCATGAGAGGCATCAAAAAGGTTAAGTGCAAGTACAGTAATCCCTGCTATTCGCAGGGGTTACGTTCCGAGAGCACCTGCGTATAATGAATAACCATGCTGTTGTGTTTTGGTTAAAAAAAAAAAAAGCCTAAAATGCCTATTTTTATAGTGTAAACCCTAAATATATCATTTATAGGTTACCGGGGATGCAGGGCTAGACTGATGCGGCTCTGTCTGGCATGTTTTTGTTTAGAATTTTTTTAGGTTGTATTATTTAATGTAAATATTCAGCAGATCAATACATAGTATTATATAGTCTATATATTTAATTATTATCTTTGCTATTTTTCTTGTGGCAAAACACCATTTTATTATAAAGGATAATAATAATATAATAATGATGATAATTATTATATTATTATTGTCATTATATTAATAATAATAATAATAAGAAGAATAAATATGCCCCAAATATGCTGCCAGAACATTTACATTTAATTTTAAACTCATTTATATTTAATTTTAATACATTACCCTTAACAAAATATTTAGGAGAGACGCAGAGAGAGAGACAGAGAGAAAGAGACTGAGAAAATACGGGCAATCTGCACTCTCCGGAGAAGTGCGTGACTCTCTGTCTCTCTCTGTCTCTCTCTATTAGCATTTTTATTAAGGGTAATGTATTAAACTGAATTTAAAATGAAATTAAAGTGTTTCAAATTCAAACATTTTACAACTGAAGTACCGAAAAAAACATTTATTTATATCTTTTTTAATTTTAATTTCCCAGCATGTCCACTGTAGAGGACAACAGGATGATTTCCGTGTGAAAATAGAACTGAATTTAGAAAATGAAAAGTGAAAAGATATCAACCCAAGAACAAATTCAATTTGATCAAAACAATATAATTCTGTACCATTCTTCTGTTGCTTGTTGCTTGCAAGGACAACAAAACTTGTATTTTAGTACATTAAATTATAAGTCATAGAGCATCCTCTAGATAATTTAGCTGTGATGGTCCTGGAAGCATGTTTTCTTTTTGGTTATGCAGAGGAATTTTTATGTTCTAGTGCTTACTGTGCTCACTGTATGAAATGCCACCCTCTGCTGTGCACCAGTGCTAGTATGATGCTTTTCTATAGTATCAACTGCAATGGACTCCACCCACTGTTTATTCAGTCCTTCTTAGGTTGCGGGTGGATTTCTTTTGCAAAGTCTCCATCCTGAGGGTGTTTGGAGCACACAATAGGCCAAAAATAGCTGAGTGGTAAAAGGCGTCATTATCCTGCACATAGAGAGAAGATAAGAAGCATGGGGCGGTCCATGTACTCCACAACCTAGACTAATATGTTGAGCTAGGTTGCGTTGCTCTCTCTAACTAAGCAGGAGGACTGAATAGTAAAAGCAAATGCTATAGGGGCTTTACAGAAAGAAAGACATTTTTACTTTACATACAAGATTTAGTCTCATACAAGAGCAGATTTTTTTTCTATTCTGTACAGTAAAGCATTTTCTGGTGGGTGACAGAGTGATCTTTTCCAGTAGTATTGACTTTACTGTTGGGTGGCATGACCCAAACTTTACCCTTATTGTGATATGTTACATTACAGTATGATTTTCTTAGGTTAAGTATTGTCATTACTTTGAAAAAACAGAGGGCATAAAAAGGCAGATTTTGGTCAATATGCAGCTTTGGAAATAAATGAGAGCACTGCAATTTATTTTTAAATCCGGATCTCTGAGTATGACAGCCATTCCATGCCAGTGTGTTAAATTTCAACACAAGCACCTCATTCTGCTTTATAAGGTGCTGATGAGATGATCGGCTGAATAATATCTTATTTAATGAGAAAAAGTATATAAAAAACACTGCTGTAATCAATTCTTTCTCATGCAACATGACCAGTTGCATGGCAAAACACTACTAGAAGTCCTATAGCTAGACGGATCATCTGGAAACAGTGACTGCTGTGAAATGTATGCAGCTGTGGCTGGTGGCAGGTAACGTCAAGTCTAGGTCTTAAAATACATCAAGTGTGGATGAAGTGCTTGAAAAAGGTAAGTCTGGGACCTCGCATTGACCAATATCTGTTAAGAGAACGGGCAGATAAGGTGAGTGAAGCTCAGCGGCAGGATTTAACCCACAGTCCACCAAGCATTAGTACTCCAGAGATGGAGAGGAATTCAAGCACATCGTCCGAGAACCCGGAACCTAGCCAGTCGCAGCCTGCTTTGGAGAAGAACACCCAAGGCCACAGACCCCAAGTGAAGTGGCCAAGATCCAGCAGCAAGAAGGAGTGGGAAACAATTGACACCGATCTAAGCAACATTCTTGAGAAATTCGAAACGAAACAACAAAGAAAGATGGAAATATCATTAGCCCCACCCAAATCCAGAAGACAGCGGGAAATCAAATATCTTGTCAAAGAAAGAAGGGTGTAGAGGAAACAGTGGAGGAAAGCCCCATTGGAGGAGAGAGTGGGTATTGACCTCCTGCAAGTGGATCTGAAAGAACGCCTTAGTATGCGGTGAAGAGCGGAAAACCTCAAAATCAGACGCAGAAGGAAAGAGAGTGCAAGAATGTCCTTTTTACAAGAACCCATTCAGATTTGCGAAGGGGCTCTTTACCAAGGAAAAGAGCGGTTTACTCAAGGTTCCAAAAAGAGAGTTGGAGGACTACCTGAGGACAACACACAGAGACATTTTAAGACACGAGCTAAGGGAGCTACCTTCGGATATGCCACCAATAACCGAGCCAGTGTACCAGCTGGACGACAGCCCACCAAGGTGGAGCGGGATTGAGAAGGTTGTGAGGAAAGCAAGGGCAGCTTCAGCTCCGGAACCAAATGGAGTTCCGTACAGACTCTACAAAATGCTCCTAATGTTCTACGGTTCCTGTGGAAGCAAATTAAGGTGGCATTGAAGAGATAAAGAATTCCAAAGGCATGGTGAAGAGCAATGATCCCCAAGGAAAAGGATGCTTTTAAAATCAGCCAGTTCCAACAAATCAATCTTGCATTGTGGCTCCATCGGTACAGAAGGCCGGGATGCCAGGCTTCTCAGGATGCTTAGAACACACTAGCATGATGTGGCATCAAATCCAATCGGCAAAAAGGGAAGGAAGGGATTTACATGTCTTCTTCCTGGACCTAGCCAACGCCTTTGGATCTAGCCTAGCCCCCTCTTATCTGGACGGCCTTTGACTTCTTCCATGTGCCGAAGAACATCACAAACCTGATCAGAACCTAATTCCAGGATTTGGAGGTTTATGTTACAACAGCAGAGTACACAACATTGTGGCAACCATTAAAACTTGGAATAATGGCAGGATGTACCATCTCCCCGCTAGCTTTCACCATGGCAATGGAGGTGATCATCCGAGCTTCCAAG
>JBBJLR010000002.1:10680945-10693802 GCA_037577145.1 Brachypetersius gabonensis | reverse complement strand
TTTTTGCATACACCTATGTCATTTCCCGTCTAAATATGACTTGCTGGTTGAATAAAATCAACTTTAAGTGAAAATTTACCTGGGGTATGAATAATTTCGAGGCTCAGTGTAAATGCTCCTAATGTCTGTATTCTGTGATACTATTTCTTCTTGCAGATCCACATAAAGAGAGTTGCCGGATAACTGTAGGCCTCCACCGTAAGACCCAGCTGTGCTGTATGAGCTCTTGCAGCATTCCAAAACAACAGTGACAAGATCAGAGTGTATGGACGCTACCAATCATGGTGTCACTCTAGCGAGGATTGCTGGCTTTTATGAACTCTTCGTCCCTTTATCTTCCTTTTTTCTCTGCTTTTTTTCCCTCCCGTTTTTTTTACTTGTGAATTCTCTTTTGTTACTTTCCGCTCTGGTTACTTTTTCCTTTGAGGATCTCTTTTCGTCAAGCCATCTTATCTTCTTCTTTTGTGTGTGTGTCAATGTGAATACTACTGTATAAAAAGGATGCTTTTTGAAGAAATGTAACCAGAGGAATTATGCCTTGAGGATTTGCGATCAGTGCTATCATGAAGATATTGAGTGCAGGATTGTGCGCTAATGCTGGTGAGAAGGCAAATGCTGAAGGAGAACGTTATAAGTACTGTATCGTTATGGACTATAAATGACTTTGACCATGGGTCAATTAAGTGCTTTATACTTTACACAAAGTTGTCAGAAGAGAAATCAAGTTATTTTGTGTTAAAGACGAGTTAACCTCCATTAGTGGTGTTTTTCAACTCTCACTTTTAAGTGCCAGGGCAGGGCACACTGTATCAACTTATTTATGTCCATAGAATAGTTTGTTGTAATGACTACTTTGCCAAAATATTTCTTGGAACAAATTTCTAACGAAGAGAACTGCAAAGCCTTTGCCTGTGTAACAGGAAAGGCTTTCCTTCCATCTGTGTCTTTTGGCAGAAACCAATCAACCACAGCCTTTCGGCTGAAGGGAGATATATAATTATTATTTAGACGATCTATGAAGGTGACTTTAACTTATTTGAAATAAATCTTTAATTTAATTTGTAAAAGAGAGAATTTTTTATTTTTTATGCTATGAAAAGTAAAAAAAAAAAAAGGTTTGGTAGAAGTAAATATTTGATTTGATAAATATTTGGAGTAACTACTTACTTTTTAATGATTGTGACTTAAAATGAAGAATCTGGTTCATGTTATTTTTTCCTTTGTGTAGTTCCAATGGGTGCAGGTCCCCCACATGTGTGCCTTAATGTTGAGTGTCCCCTAGGTGACTGGAAAGGGACCGCCTCTCTGTGTCAAAACCCCTGTGGTCAGAACCACAGTAGTAACTACAAAAAGAGGTTCTGGGCCAGTCCTTGAGAATCCCCCCAGTAGAAGTCTGGTTACCTGAAACAGGTTTGTGGTGTAGAACAAATAGAACACAATAGAACAAAGAAGTAAATAAGCAGAGGATTCCCAAGGACTGTGAATTAGAAGCAGTACTTCCCCAACCAAGTCCTGGTGACCTACAGTTCAGCATTCAGTTTAGCCCAGTTTTTCCTTGCTGTAATACAGCTGATTCAACTTTTTCATCAAGGTGAATTGGGAGTGTTTGAAAAATGCTTCTTAAACTGTGGAGAGCAGTGAGTGCCCAGACTTGGATTGGAAACCAACTACCTAAAATTCTTGTTTGCTTTAACTTGACACGCTACTGTTCAGCGCATGGAATGTGTTTTCTCAACATGTTCAAAGCCAAACATGTCAGGATTACATGTGCCATTTGCTCTAAGAGCTATTGAAATGCATTAATATTTGTGTTTTCATTTTCCATTCAAACAGTCCACTGTCATGTCCGTCAGCAGCCGTCTGTCCAATACTCTTGTATCATTGCTAGTTGATGTCTCCTTACTGTTTATTGCTGTACAATAGCTGGCACTGGACGTGACTTGCCTTTATCTTTAGACCATTGGGCTGGCTATAAGCAGGAACAAATGCAAAAACCATAGAAATATTATGTTTAGAATTTTACATAAACTGATAAATGAATCTTAAGAACTTCACAGTGCAAAATTACTTCAGCCTACTGTTGTGTATGAGTGCTGAAGTACTAAAGCAGTGTGAGAGTAGTGATGCAAGTTTGTGCCATTACCTAGAGATACTGTTTGAATTCTATGGTTTTTGACATTTAGCTTCATCCATATAACTGGCTGACCACAAGGAGGTCAGGTTGGGTAACTACTGTACATATTTCCCAAGTGCTCTCATCTCATTTGATTGTGTGTATCTTCTATAAGGTTCCAAGAAATGTGAGCCGACCTTAAAAATCATGCCATTGTGTGACCATTTACTGTATGTATGCACATGTAGATTGTTAGTGTGTCAAGCAGCAAAAGACATTGTGTGCATGTCACTTTCGATTACATATCATCTGTGTAGGGAAGAATTTGACAAGGGGGAAATCTCGAAATGTGTCTGTTGTGTAAAGTCAAGATATATGTTTACATCTTTTTAAACATAAATATTTCCTAGTTTTGAAGACAGGCAAATATTCAGTTGCTTGTATGAGCACCTGTAATAGTGTACTCGGTGAATGTGCTGTATAATGTATTGTTTCAATTTGTTTCCATGGCTGTGACAAGAATTATGTTAGGAACAGACTAAACTAGTGATGGCACAGTAGTATGGATTCCTGTTGACTAGCCCAGGTTAGAGATTCACCTTTCCTGCTCCATGAATCATTGCACAATATGATTTGATATATTGCGATGCGGAGTATTCCCATTTTTAGCATTTTTTTTTTTCTCACCTCCACACCCCACAGTAAGATTCCCCCTGTCTGGTGCATCCCAGACTTTCATGTGCCTTCATCTGTGCATCTTGTTTCCAGCTGACATTGATTTGAATGGACAGTACAGAAATAAATCAAACTTGAGATAATTCATGTTTTGCTGTTTTCACTTTTTCTGTCCATCTACATGAATCATTATTTGTTTTATTCATGGTCACTGACATTTTGGACACTTTTTAAGACATTGTAAGACATTGTGCATTGTAATGTTCTGTCAGACCTTTTGACTTTATGTACACTTAATGTGCAATATTGGTGCACCTAAGCATTACACCAACAGGGACTTAAATGACATTGCTTTCAAATTCATAGACTTTAATGGATTTGGCCCCACCTTTGCAGCTATAACAGCTACGTATCTCATGGAAAGACTTTCCACAAGATTTTGAAATGTTTCTGTGGGTCAGTCAGGTTTGTCAACACCGAACTCATCCAACCTTGTCTTTATAGATATTGCTTTGTGCATGGGATAGTCTTGCTTGAATGGAAAGGGACATTTCCCCGAACTGTGCTCACAAAGTTGGAAGCATGGTGTTGTCTAAAATGTCTTGGCATGCTGAAGCATTAAGATTGCCCTTCACTGGAAGTAAGAGACCTCGCCCACACGTCGAAAAGAAGCGTGTCCCAATACTTTTGTTCAAATAGTGAATGAATGTACTGGACTTTTAAGGGACACCCGGCAGCATAGAGATAAAACTGGTGATTTGGCGGCATCTTGTGGTCAAGAGTGGAAATTGAGTCCGATTCAGCGACGTACGATTCTGACTCATCTGCTCCGGGTTTCATGCGGATAACATTATAAAGACTAGGCGAGGAAAAGATGTGAAACGTGGTGTACAATTAAATAAAAACTTTCGACATGCACGTTGCTAGGCAATGACGTGAACTCCCAGAATGCATTGTTGTGCAAATATGGCCGCCTCCATGGCAGTGCCGAACGTGCCGTAGCATCGGTTTTATGTCCTGTTTGAGCTCGAATGCATATTGAACAACAATGCCTAAGTACTACGAAGACAAAGAGGAGGACGGTCGAGCTTGTGCTGGAATCAGGGAGGATTTCAAAGCCTGTCTGCTCCAACATGACTGCGTTGTTAAGGTAACTTTTCTGCTAGCTGTGGCTAACACCACCTACAACAATGGCAACAATCTCGATTCAAAGTCAAATGCGTTATTGTCACGTTAAACTTTATTCGTGTATTGAGACGTTTATTTAGCTCGTTAAATCTGACCGACTGTAACTGTCATCAATGCTGATGGCAGGTCGTATTAAAGTAAAGTGGCCCGGGGGGCGCACGGGAAGCAGTGTGGGGGCGGTACCTTGCTCAAGGGTACCTTGGTGGTGCCACTATCAGCCCTGAGATTCGAACTAACGACCTTCTGATTGTAGGGAAACTCTCTAATCTATTTTCGGGGGTAGCAGATGGTTAAGGAGTTGTCCCTGTGGTCAGGGGCATGGGTTCGAATCAAAGGACTGTCCGTGACACCACTGAGGTACACCTGAGTAAGGTGCCGTCCCCGTGAATGGGTTAAATGCAGAGAAAGAATGTCACAATGTTCACACTGTGCTGTGGTGGCGCATAACAAATGGGACACTTTTCACACTTTACTGCGTGTGTGTGATGAACAACCATTCATGTTTGATTTCAGGAAGGCAAGAAGCCCAGTGAGTGTCTGAAGGAGGGTCACTGCAAGGGCCTGCAGGTGTCTTTCTTTGAATGCAAAAGGTCAATGGTTAGTAGTCCAGTCTCATCTTGCTCCGGTTAGTTTAATTTTTAAATATGACTCATTGACTCAAATAATGTAAGTCACTAACATATACAGACATTCTGGAATTTGGTTTGCAGTGTGATGGTTGCTGAATCATGGGAGCTGAGCCTACCCCCCCCTTTTTTTTTTTACAGCTGGACACAAGAGCTCGATTCAGAGGCAGGAAAGGCTTCTAATTGGATCTGGACAAATAATTCTATTTGGGGCCAGGAAGAGCTGGAGCTTAACCTCAAGGCTGTTGTAAATAATGGCATACTTGCATCATAAGTTTGAGTTTGTTTGCCTACAACCGAACATGTTATTGTAAATATGGACAGAAACAGGCTATTTACATTGTAGTATGCAAATGAACTGTAGGGTTTTTGTCACAATTCAGAACTGTAAGCCGTTAGTTATTCAAGGCCACACTATTGTTTATATTTATCATGATATATTTTATACGTTGCACAGTAAAAGTAAGGCTTTTTATCTGCAAAGCTCTTCTTTTCTGGCAGGTGATTTTACCTAATTATTGGACCTTGCACTTAAGTGTGTTAGAGCAGAAAGACAAACCTGTGCAGATCTAGGTCTGCCTTCATATCTGAACTTGTGCCAAACCACTGACTGCTGCGAACATGAATTCCATCGTCCCACTCAGAAGCTTGTTTGGAATTTGTTGATTTAACCTTAATAAAAATGCAAACATACTTTTCACTATAGCTTTATTTTAAGATGTTATGAAAACAGTCTATACAATTATTGTTTTCAAAAAATAAACATTGATTTGTTGTAGCTTCATTCATAGGGTTGCACTAGTTGGAATAATGATCCTGTAGAAAATTACTTCAAGGCATTCATCATTAGCTGCTTAAATTTTTCCAAGTCCACTTTCTTCATTATGTAAGCTTTGTGAGTCTTCTGGAGAATCTCAAGGTGATCTACAATCATCATTCCTCTGGAATGTGTACCTGTGAGTTCCACAGTCACAGCTTTGTGGTCACTCTCGATGATAAATGTGTCATCAATGGCAGCTGCCATGGCATAAGAGTCACAGGAAATGAATCCCTGTCCTGCCACAAGTTCCTTTTCAATTCTCTCACTGTAGCAGGACTCTATGCTATGCTGAAAGATCCTTTTCATGAACTGAGCTTTTTTTGTGTCCTGGGCCAACCAGCCATCACAGAACTCCTGGCAGAGTAAAGAGTAAATATATAATCAAAAAGTCAGACCTCAACTCTTTAACTCTTGTTAAATCTAGGAGGGTCCTCGCACTGCAAAGAGACTCCTATATCTTCTGGTCTAGGAAAAATAGACATGCAGCAATATTCCCCTTCGGGATAGGCTCTTTGCCCTACACAAAGTTCTACACAGAATTATGTGAAGGACATGGGTACATATTTATGATAAAAATGTGAACTTTACCCAGGGTAATTTACTGTGACATGTGAACTCCCAACAGGCGATGTAAGTGGGGCACAGGTAATCATTCAGCACAATATATGCTGCCTCAGGGTCTGCTGCAAAGTTGAATTCTCCGCATATCGTTGTGTTACCTCTAGCTAAAGATAAAGATTTACACAGTCATGCTACACATTCAAAACCAAGCATAAGTCAAAAACGTCCTTAATAAAAAAAAAAAGACAACGAGGCACTTCTTTAAGACAACTGAGCAAAAATACTTTTATAACAGCAGAGCAACAGATGTACCCACCATCTGTGTTACCTCCCATGATATACAGGCCTTTCAACTTAAGTGGTAAGGTGGGATCCAATTTTACTGCCAGTGCCAAGTTTGTCAGTGGAGCTGTAGCCACTAAAGATACCTGAGAGAACGAACAGCTGTCTTTGAGATCGTCAATTCAAAAGCGTTTCCCACAAACTTCACACTCATAATCATAAAGATGAGACGTGAAGCCTATAGAAACGTACAACACGCAATCACAATAACCATGCTCTGACCAACAAAAAATACAAACCTCGCCAGGATTCTCATTGACTATGCGGATGATGGCTGACACTGCTCCCTCCTTTTGTATTAGTTCCTCGCTGGGAGCCTCGGGGTCTGGAGCGTCACCAAGCCCATCCTCTCCATGGAAAAGTCCAGCGTTCAGTGTGTTCCCCAGAAGTGGCTTTGATACTCCTTTGAACACAGGAATCTAACATACATCCAAACATATTCTTGTCAGCCAGAGCACATAAACCAAGCCAGAAAATCAATGTCTTGTGAACCAATTACTAAAGGCCACCAGCTGATCAAAGTCATTGTACAAATCTAATTTTTCCTGGTAAGGTGACAATCACATGCTAGATTGTAGCACACAGCATTCAGTTAGAGTTTGCGAAATCTAAATAATTTCTTCATCCACTGTGATCTTTTTGAATGCTTGAATAATAAAAAAAAATGAGAGTTTGAGTTGAATATTACAGGACAAGATCTGTGACCTTGTGAAGAGAAGCACCAGGTGCTTTAGTATTTGGAGAGCAGCAATAAGTTGATAAGTAAACTAGTGACTCAGTGTCAGTGCCATCACAGAGCGAAACCAGTATTTAAGGAAATAGAATAAATAAACGAATCATTCTAAACTAGCAGCATGGATGTGGTAATAAATAAGATATATAACTAGAACTAACTGTGTAGGCATCAAAATAGTAGCAAGTCAGTATCAAGAATAAACAATTAAGGGGGAGGGGGCACAGGTAAGTTCAGAAGAGGCAAGATGGTTACAGATAAGTGTACAGAAACCAAGCGGGTTACTGTAAGTGGACAAGATATTAGGGGTTACAGATAAGTAAGAGGGTTACACGCAAATTTAGAGGAGGCAAAAGTCGTAAAAGAAGTGCATGGCGCGAAAAACCTCCAGTCGTCCACACGTCTTCAGCACACGCAGGACGTTTCTGGACACGTTTTCAACACAGGTGTTTCCATGAACACAGGAGATCCCGAGGATCTGGACGTCCGGAACAGCCAAAGCCATCATGATCGCCTGGGCATCGTCCACTCCACAGTCCACATCAACAAGCAGCTTCTTCACCATGATGACGGTCCCTGACAGATTATGTCCAGTACTGAGACAAGAATTAGGGAAGACCAGAAGCTCTTAGTTTACAAAAACCTTCTTTTTTTTTAAGGCGGAGAGTTTGGCTAAGTAAATAAACAAACTAAAGAATAACAGAAAAACTCTGTCCGAGGTGCCCTCGGTGGGTGTCAGTGCGGATTGTTGTGATCTGCTGAAGATCGTACTGACTTTGCTGCTGGACTTCTACACATTTTGCCCGCCTTCAAATCACACGGGAGACTGTGATTGGACCACTTGCGTTTCCTCTTGCGCATTTCCTCCGGGTCGAAGACGCCGTGTGGACAGAAGTCTGCTTGGCTGATCTCCTGCTGTTCTTTCATACTGAATAAAATATACTTCGGAAGACTGAATATTAACTCTGACTCCATATAAAAGTGTATCATACTGATAATGACGCTTTAATGTTGTCCAAATACTTTCGTCCAAATAGTGCATAAACTAAGTATTACTGTATACTTCGACACACACTATATGAACAAAAGTATTGGGACACCATTATATCAACAGGGACTAAAATTACTTTGCTATCAAATATATAGACTTCAATATGTTCCAGCCTTGTAGCTATAACAGCTTCCACTCAGGATTTTGTGTGTTTCTGTGGGAATTTGTGCCCATTCATTCTGTAGAGCATTTATGAGGTCAGACACTGATGTTCGATGATTAGGCCTGGCTCACAATCTGTTCCAGTTCATCCTAAAGGTGTTGGATGGGATTGAGGTCAGAGCTCTGTGTGGGCCAGTCAAGTTCTGTCACACCCAACTCACCCAATCCCGGAGCTTGCTTTGTGCACTGGGGCACAGTCATGCTGGGATAGAAAAGGGTCTTCCGCAAACTGTCCACAAAGTTGGAAGCATGTCATTGTCCAAAATGTAAGTAAGGGGCCTAGCAAAAACTGGTGTGTACTTTTGTCTAAACAGTGTATATTGTGCTCTTGTCACACTGTTTTTGCTTCATTTTATTGTTACTTATTTGTGTAGCACTTTTTCTTTTGGACTGTATGATTTTGAAAGAAAAGATGCAAATTCATTATTACTTGCTAAATTCTAAATTCACAAGTCTAAAGTCTAAACCTGTACTTCTAAATCTTTTCTGTTTGCTTTTTCAAAGTCAATTGATAGATTATGTGGAAGCAATTTGTTAATGAAGCAATTCTATAAAGCAATTAAACCTTGAGAATTTTTTATTTGAAAACAAATGTACTTTGTAACAATACTGTTAAGCAACAAGAATGTTGGAGTTAATCTGTGTAACACTGTACATGATTAAAATTTACACGCTATAACATTTACATAGGCATGTCAGAAGAATGTAGCAAAACACAGCTCAAAGATGGCTAATATTTAACAGCCATTGTGTAAAGTCAGTGAATTCTCAGTTTTGAACTTTGGCCTGTAAGTGTCCATGCTAAACACACACAGGGGGTTGCTGGAGGGGTAAAGATGTAAAGGTCAAGAGGGGTTTGATATGAAACACGCCTAGTTTAATGATTGTAAAAGCTCCCTCAGGAAGTTATTATAGTTGGTCACTGAATCATTTTAGATTATGCCACAAATTTGTTTACAGGTCAACGTTTGAGTGTTTTTTTGAATGTTTTTTTATTTTTTATTATGGGGCATTTGAAATCACATTACATACGAACACGGAGTATTTTAAACAGCAACATGAGTTTAAAACTACTATAAATACTGTAACATAAATATAATCCATACTCATATTTCCTATGTGACCACTGATAAAGTTTCAAACTGTTCCAATGGATAAATTATTATTATATTTGGTACATAAACCCACACAAATAAGTGGATCTCAGAGGAACAATAAAATGCAAGAAAAATGTAAGTATGAGTCCTTTAATAGATAGACATCACTGCTGGCGTAGTTGCTAACATATAATACACAAGCACTTGTAATTTGTTGTCATGGTATATGTATATTTTATTTTATTCACTAATGTTGGTGTTAATATTTAAAAATGGACTTTAAAGCTAATTTCATATATACAGTATTGGGACACACCTAGGCCCCTTACTTCCAGTGAAGGGCAATCTAAATGCCTCAGCAGACAGCGCCATGCTTCCAACTTAGTGGACACAGAAACTAACTATCTATGTTTCTCTTTTAGAAGGTAGATTTACCTGCCAGAAAGTGCTCTCTCCCCTTATCGAGGTTTTTCAACTTACTCTACAGCTAGAGTGAATGACATCACTCCAGTTGTTATTTAAATTCAAATGACTGAAGATTCTAATGACAGTTGGCCTTCACTCAGTTGTAACTGGACACAGTCTCTGCTTCTCTCTCTCTCATTCTCTCACTGAATCACTAGCCCCATCCACACAGACTGTAAAACACTTTCTTGGTTTGAATGAAAGTGTGTCCTGAAATCCTTTTTCAAATGGTTTTGGTGTATAGTTCTCACTCTTTCTCTGGCTAGAAGTGTCAATAACATCATTTAGAAGGCAGATTTCACTGCCACAATGTCCTAATCTATGTTTTTCTAACTTAATTCAGAGGTTTTACGTGGTTTAAAATGTGGATTTTAACTTTGAAATTCAAGTTGCTGCTCTCACTCTAACATCTAGAGTGGATGACGTATTTGCCACAAAGCATTACTCATTCATTCCTATGGGCCATTTTTTCGCCGGAAAAACGTGAATAACGCACAAACGACAAGACGTAGCAAAAAGCTGTGAACAAGCACGTTATTCCAGATCTGTCCCGATGTGTCAGAGTTGGAACGATGTCTCTATCTCGAAAGCCCTGGGAGGAGTAGGGGTCAACCAACACTTCTTCACAACAAAAGGGGTGCCAAATTTGACCAAAGAGCCAAATATTCAAATGTTTGGCCTTATTTGAATCGCGATCACATGAATAATAAAAATTAAACTTAAGAACAGTAATTTGATTGCCTGCACAATTGCACTAATAAGATTAACAGTGCTAATAATAATATACTATTATAAAATAACATTTACAATTGCATATAATACATTAAGATTTAATATTTCAACGTACAGTAGGTTAACCTTGAATATTTTACATGGGGTTGAAGGTACTATTGAACACTGAACTAAACACCTTTTCATCAATGAGCTGGTTAAAGTGCCTAGAACCATTAAAAAAAGACTAAAGAGGTTAAAAAGAAACTAGCAGTCACGTATGTAAGTGTATGTAGATGTTGAATGAAACCTTTTAATCATTACACAAAGCTTTTTTGTGAAGCACACAACACAAATAGGTTTGAAACCTTTATTTTATATAGCTGCATGTTTAGATGAAGTTGCAGCTTTGCTTTATGTACATCTAAGCCCAGCTGAAACTTAAAACCAACATGAGAGGTGGAGGTCAAATTAGTTTAACATTACTAAACTCAAAACAAAAATAGATGCACCAATAAGCATATTTATAAGCATGATTTTAAAACACATTGATGATTTCTGCATTAATTACACCAACAGAAAATATAAAAAATATGAAAAACAATCACATTACAATGTCTTTACATATAGTGAAAAAGCTAAACAGATATAAAGCCTCTCTACTAAAAAGTGCATCCTTTAGTTTGTCAGGATTTGCTGCATGCAGACAGGTGCAACTACTTGTCTTGTGTGTTATTGGTCTAAACATGTCAGCTTACTCCATAACGCTCTGGTCCATAATTGGCTTGGTGTGTGTGTGTGTGTGTGTGTGTGTGTGTGTGTGTGTGTATTGTTGCTGGCCAACAATAAAAGATTCAAGTGTGCCAGTAGGGCTTCTCTTTTGATATGGCACCTTAGGCTTCATACTGAAATAAAATAGTAAACAGAATAATGTAACTGTTTATTAACAAAGGAAAATAATTTATACCATCCCAACTGATGCTTTTTCCCCACACAGGAGCAAGCGTCCCTAATATAATTATCCAACCCTCCCAAGGACTTGCATAAAACAATATACAAACATTAAACAACCAGTAACTCAATTATTCTCTTACATAACTCTGCTAAAATTAAGTTAATTTCTATTCACAATGTCTGTTTCACTGTACAAACACTACCTGTGCTCGGCAACGGTATGAGAATGGCCTTTTCCCTAAAAAGCTACAACCCGTAAAATGCACATGATGTTATACGTGCTGTTTATTTGTTAAAGGGCTTATTTAAAGCATTAAGTAATAAATAAACCCTCGTCATAAGGACAGAAATGCTCTGCCACATCCCTTATGCAAGTGAATGAAAGGTAATCTAAGTTTCTACTTCTTTAACCTTACATTACAGTTGAGAGAGAAAAGAACAGTAGACACTCTTAAGGCAGCCACAGTACTGTGCATTAATGTGTGATAAAGAAGAATGCTCATGAATATATTTGGCGCATTTAAGGATTCAGTAGCATAGCAGAATGTGCCTAATTGCCCTAGATGTTCAAACTGAGATTACAGTCTGTTAACAAATAAACACATCCCATAATTATTTAAGAACATGCACATGTAGGGATGACTGAAGATGACATCCCAGTCTAGTGCTGATATATATAGTCATTTATATCCTTTATGTTGCTGAAATGGAGCCTGCTGCAAAGGCAAAGTAGCTAAAGACATTCTTAGTAGGCATGTTAAAATTGACCACACACTGCAGTCCCTGTGGGTTTTCAGTAGATTCCTTCACTCACATCTCTACGCTGATGCTGGGTGGTTTTGTTGCTGGTTACAAGATTTACATAGTTCCTTTTGCCTTCAGTACAACTAAAAAATATGCCTTTCCCTTAGTCTCCCTCTTCAATGATCAAAGATCAGATTACAGCAGTGAGCAAAAGAGCAAAACACAGGGACATTATCATTTGTGACTACAAATCAAGTGTTCGCATGACTGCACTCACTGCAGAGTTCCAATTGGTGGTGACAGAGTACAGGGGCAGGGGGACAACCTGGTGAAGAGTGAAGGTGAGGTGGATTAGGAGATGAGTGTTCAAGTCTCTACTTTTCCAAAGGTGCCCTCTGGTGGTCTGTACTGTTTGGGGAAAGCTTTCAGCTGGAGAGAATTGAAGGCATATTTTCGGCTTCCCACGTTCTTCATGGTGTTCTCTCTCCTGCAGCCCTCACTGGTGACAGAGATGGAGCAAACACAAATATGTATATTTGTATTAGAGTCAACCTGAAACCTAAAATCATATATATGTATATGTGTTTGTGTGTCTGTGTGTGTGTATATATATAT
>JBBJLR010000002.1:10652600-10665100 GCA_037577145.1 Brachypetersius gabonensis | reverse complement strand
ACCTTCGTAAGACCAACCCGCATCATGGAACCATCAATGTTGAGGTTCACACAAGGGTAGGTAGTTAGAGGTGAAGATCTTGGTTTGTATCACTGAAGTATTTCTGACTGAAATAAAGATGTTATGCTGGATGTTAAACACAGTTGATGTTAAACACAATGAAGTTGCCCTGTCTTTCAGCTGATGGGACATATTATTGCGGGTATAGAGGATCTGTGTGGACAATGGAGCCATCACTCATTGAAAGATAAGTAAGTGTTATATCTCTGACCAGACGATGAGCTTACAGTTGGAGAAATGTATGATAAATGTGTATCATGTCTGTTTAAGAAACTGGCTTGCATTATTAACTTTTTAGTCATCTCCATTCAATGATCTCTGAAAACAGACGTGGACTATATCAGCTTCTTCACACCTCCTACTCATAATTATGTTGGGACATTTCTAAAAACACTGTTTGTAAACTGGTCTGCAAAGTATGCAAAAATTATGCAAAAAAGTATGCAAAAGCAAAATCCCCACATAACTACCAAAGACCTACAATAAGATTTGTCGATGAGAGGAATAGTGCTACACTGGCCCACTGCACATGGAGGGGTCATCAGATTGCAGCCCTAACTGTCATCTCATAAGTCAACATCTAAATGATGCAACATTTTGGAATTAAGTTTTGTGGCCTAGTAAAACAAAAATCTAACTCTTAGGATCCATTCACCAAATGTGTGTCTGCAGAAAAATGGAGAAATATTTAAATAAAAGAACACCTGGCCAGCTGTCATGAGGGTGGATCTGCTGTGCTTTGTGTGGCACTGGTGGCAAAGTCAGTGAAGAGAGTAAAGAAGCAAAGAGGTTAATATTACAGTAGGACAATGATTCTAAACATACATCAAAATAAATTGCACTAGGTCAGGAAATGAAAGCAGAAAGTTTGGTATTTTTTCTGTCCCTGGACTTTTATTGAAAATCTGTGATTAAACATTAAACATGCTGTGCAAGATTTCTTAACTTGAAGCGTTGAAGGAAAATTAGAAAAAAAGTCAGGGATGAACATACTATTTTTTTTAGTTATAGTAAATGTTTGTGATTTCAGCCAGAGGGAGTGTTACTGTGTGGTGAATAAAAGCTTGCCCAGATTTATGCACATTGCACATTTTGTGCTAATTTTTTTCTTATATGTTAAATTTAGCAAACAAGTGCAGAATATTAAAATGTGGTTTATGCCACTTCTTCTCTTTTTGAATCAACAGAATGTGTCATTTGAGTATGTGAATTTATTGTGCTTTATTTCAGTTGAATTGTTTCTGATTTTGCTTTACATGCCCTGTTCCTCATGGTGTAATGCGATCCCTGTCTTGTTTGCAATTAGGTTCATGAGGTTTAATAATCGTTTCATCCGTAAGATTTTGATCCGTGATGACCGCCCTGAGTCGAGTATCGTAGCTCTGTATAAGAAACTAGAGCTTCTGAATGCTATGGAGGTTTTGGATACAGTATCTGGTGACGTCAGCGCAGCTCCTTCACTCATCTCGTTGCAGTAGGTCTATTTTTCTTGTTGTTTTTTTTAATAGTGTTTAATTGTGTGTATAGGTTATGTCTTCGTTTTAACATACCCTTTAATGGGACAAAGGCAAAGTTCATAGATGTTGCAATTCTGTTTTTTTTTCTTAGTGAGGAGAAGAGTTCTAATAAACCCAAGAAGAAATTCTTGGCATCTGATCTGATAGCCATGCATGACATCCTGTCAAAGAACATGTACAAGATCAGAGAGCGGGTGAGTTTGACACTTGAATAAATGTGAAAGCTTAGTGGTGGTTTGAATTGTTGTGCAGGTTTATATTAGAGCATTCAGATAGACTGCAGTGCGATCGATAACTGTCACATTCGTGTACTAGCGCTTTTCAGGAAAAGTCTCATTTAAATGTGTTGTTAATGAAAATTCTTAATCTGAACATTATTTTACATATTTCTTATATTATTCTCTTTTTTATTTTAGATTCTGAAGTACTTATATCCAATGTTTTATATAAGATATGCATTATATAAATATGTAATATGATGACTATAATATGATGTCGATATTCACATATATTTTTTTTATATATTTTGATTTATAGTAATATATACAAATATATGATTTTCTTCCTGTGCATTTTTTAGCTTTTAACCTGTGTTATTCATGGTAAATGTGATTGTTTATTTCTATCTAAATCATTTAACCAGAATCATTAATTACAGATTTGGTCACTTGGGTGAAAGAAATAATTTGCCCCTGTTTAAGTCTGAAGTATAAATTGTGTTATCTTGCGATTTTGATCTCTTACACTCAGACGGTGTCCTACACTAGTAAACACGCCCTGCCCAATGACAACACTGCTAGAGAGATCCTGGTCCGGCGTCACACCAGCATTCGCCGCAGAACTAGAAGTTTCCAGGGCTCAGTATGAAATATTGTTCCATTGCAGCATTCTAACAGAGTGATAGAATGAGGTGTAATCCCATTTCCTCCTCTTTGCTCTTTTAGGAAATGGTCAGGTCCCGGAAGTTTTTTTCTCTGCCCCCTGGTCTGGACCCCAGGTTTGCTACAGAAAGACTTGGTCGCAGTGGTGAGAACCTTATCTGCTACTTTAAAACCATTATGACTAGTCTACATTTTATGTCTAATATTTTAATGTAATTGTAGGGCCTCAAATTATGATTAAATATTTAATTATAATGTTTACTATGATGATATTGTGTTGGTAGATATGCAGTGTCATTTGGAATTTAGGGACTTAGGGAGGCTTCACTCACTTTTCAGTCTTGTGAGCAGTTACACCGTTGTTGTGCAGCTGCTTTTATAAATTAGATGCAATCTTATTGGGAACTCAGTATCATGGACACCCCTTGCCATGTTTCTTTTGTTGTAATGCTGAGCAAAGGCTCCCAGAGTGTATTTGATGTTTATTCTGGGTATGTTAGCTTCGGCTCATGGCTTGGAAACCATAGACCTGTCTGTGTTTTTCAGGTCAGGGAGACACCGCCTCAGAGGTCAGCTATCCACCAGCCAGGCCTCGGTTTAGGCAGCCGCCTCTGCCCTCCTCCCGAGCCTTGAGGCTGGACTCTGTTAGGGAGATGCACTCTGAGATAAATATGGAGAATGAGGTGAAGGAGGATAAGAGAAAACGTGGTTCATCCCGCAAGAGTTCGAGCTCCTCTGACTCCAGACTGCGAGCTTTACACCAGCGCTACGACTCATCAGACAGGCCCAGCACTGTGGACAGTGACCCTGAGAGTAAAGAGCTGCAACCCTCATCTTCCATAGCAGCATGGACTCCAGAGCCTTCTGATCAGGGCAGTGGTGAGTCTCGGAATCCCCTGCTACGAAGGACCCAGTGGAAGCCATAGTGAGTGACATTTTGTATGACTTGGGATTTCAGCTGTAATGGTATAGATATGAAGAAAACAAAGAAAATGATGCACTACTGGGTAAGATGGGCTTCATCCAGATCCCCTCAAACGTTACTGCGATTTCCTAACAATCCTCCTTCTCTATGAATTGACCTGATTTTGGGAAATTATTTCATTGGGAATCTGAATAACAGCAGAAAAATAAGAACCTCCAAACACCTGTTAACGCAGCACTAAGCAGAGGATACCTGATTGTATAGTACACAGGATGACTGCATTCCCACAGAGAGGACATACAACTTGAAGGAATCTTTTTGAAGTTTTTTTGAGTTTGCGTATTTTACTTGATGCGAAATCAGATAAAAACTGTTGAAAATACCACACAATAAATAGGATGGACCTGTGTTGCATCTGTATTTGGCCAGGACTACCCTTTCAAGCAAGAATTTAAACACTTTTAAAGTGCCGTTTCCTCTGTGACTGCGTGTTCTCTCTGTTCCTCCTGCTCCTCTTCTCCACCTGAGAGGGGTGGACAGGAGCAGCAGTTTCTGGATGCAACCAGTGTTAATGATGTGTCTCACTCTGACTTAAGACATCCTCGCCTGACTTTGTTTCGCAAGTATTTACAGCAACTTTTTCATGCATTTTTCATGCAGTATATTATTCCATGTAATTCCAATATTCTTTCTGTAAATCATTAGAATGAGTAAAACATGCCTGGAAAACACTTTTTTAAACACTAGTTTGTCAGCTGTTAACTGTTGATTTGTTGCCATTGATATTTTTTTATCATGAAATAAAATTTGTTTTCTAATTGCAATTTACTTTTAGTCATAAGGAACGATCTACTAAAATCATATTTGAATTAGCCAGAACACAAAAGATTTGCACAAAAGATTTTTATCTCTTTCATTTACCCCGATTTTGAGAAAGAGTACAGCTACAAAGTATGTATTTGTAATGTGCATTCCCTATCTGTAGTATTATGATATTGTTGGACTGCTTTCACAATAAATAAACAAAAACATACAAAATATTTACTTATAATTTTATTCCCTCCCACACCAGTATATTAGAGGTTTTGGAGTAATTTTCAATTACATTCAGGGCCCTTTGTAATGTAATGATCAATGGATGGAAATGACCAATTCATATGATTGCAACCTTATACATTAAAAACATTTTTAAAAATTCCATAAAGAATGCAATAAATATAAGCCATTTGAGTTTTCATTCATGATCATTCTTACTTTGCAAATAGTTATAATCACAAAAATCTACTAATAAGAGCTGTAGGGTCATAATTGTTGTCTTTGAAGTGCAACCGTTTCATTGTATACAATCCACATTGTAAAAATAAAAAATGAATGTGCCTATTTTGAAGTGCAATAAGGATGAGTAGTGTTTTTCCCATTAATGCCTCACTGAGGTAAAAAAAAAAACAGTGTAGAAAGTGATGTTTCCCTGTAAGTCGTAGGTACATCTCTATAGACCACTTTACTCAAGCGGCAAAAAAGATGGTTTGTGATACTTGGATCTATGTGCTCACAAGGGTAATATCCACTTTCTGCTGTTTGTTATGAGTTGTGCCAGCTGTGGGACTGAAAATGCATGCCTTGGTATTTAAACATGCAGTTTAAACCTTCAGTCTATGGTCTTCTTGATCTGTTTTCATTTAGTCTGTCTTGTCCTCCTGAGTATGGAGGGACAGGTGGCTGCTCTGCTGGTGACCATGTCAGTGTCTCACACTGTTGAAACTGACTGCTGTGATTGCTTCAAGATCAAATCAGCAGACCTAAAATAGATCAGTTTTGGATCCTACCTATATCACAATCATAGCTTTAGCTTTAACTTTGCAAAAACTGAATGTTACAGACATGAGATACTGCCAACTCCAGCAGATTTCACCACAATGCCCGTTCTTTACTGTTTGTGGCTTGACTTTCTGGCAGTCACTGTTAGGAAGTCTTTTCCTTAACCTTAGCTTTATTGTCCCATTTTGGAGTCCTGATGAGCAATAAGCCCACGGCTGCCAGGCCCAGAACCACTCCCAAACTGGGTGGCCCACAAGGGCTGAACTCCTGGGCCAGACCAGACAACAGGGGGGCCAGAACACGGCCCACCGCTGTTACTGATTGTCCCGCCCCTATTAAGGTGCCGCTAGCCTGGGCACTGCCACGCTGTAGCTCCAGGTCAGTGATGCAGGTGCGGCCAATCGTGGTGGAGATGGCAAAAAAGGTGGAGGTGAGCAGCACTTGCCACACGTTGGGAGCAGTGGCATAAAGAAAGATCAGAGAGCATGTGAGCACAGTCGAGTGAAGAAGGAGAGATGACATGTCATTACCATATAATTGAGTGACTGGTCCCACCAAGAACCCGGCAAGTGCACCTAGCATGCTGCTGTAGCTGATCAAGTACCCAGTCATTTTGGGCTTGAGATCGAAGCGCTCCTCCATGGCCAGGGAGAAGTTACTGTAGTAAAGCATTATTGCTAGAGCCATTAACAGTCGTACAAGGAACACGTCCCACATATCAGAGGAGGCTACCATACGTATTCGCTTCCCCACTAAGGTCAGCTGTTGCCAGACAGGCTTGAGAAGATTTGTATCCCTCCAGCCCCTGCAGTAAGCTCCAGCAGAGCCATGAGTTGTGGTTGAAGAGGAATGGCTATGGTGGTTACCAAGAGAACAGTTCTTCAGCCTGTCATAAGGTTTTCTGCTGTTAGTATTACAATTAGCATCCATACGGTGATTGAGAGTCTCACTCCATGGCAACATCCAGACCAGGCCTGAGGAAGAGTACAAAATGGAGAACAAAATTAATTTGCAGCCTTACATCTTTGTATATTTACACCATATGACAGACACTCTTATCCAGAGTGATGTACATGGCTGCTTTGCAATCCATAAGAAAACGTGTCCATTACACTAGTAAACCTAGATGCTCAGATCTTAGAAGACCTTAGAGCAGGGGTCCTGCAGGGCCGGTGTCCAGCACAGTCTGATGGCTCTCCTACTCAAACACATTCACTACACTTGGCAATTAACTGGGGGTGAACCAGGTGTTTCTGAGCAGGGAAATCACCAAAACATGCTGGACCACGGCCCTCCCGGACTGGAGTTTGACACCCCTGCCTTAGAGCCTACACTTGGTGAGACTGAGACTGCCCAGTTTTGTTTTGTGCTCTATATCTTTCTCCTACCTGTATTGAGGAGGAAGATCGCTGCACAGACAAATGAGGACAAGTAGAATCCTCCTTCATGTTCAGTGAGGTAGCCTCCCACCACTGGGCCCAGAATGAATCCCACACTGGAAGCTGCATTAAAGTGACCCATCACCAGGGGGCGCTCTGTCTCAGACACAAGATCTGACAGAAGAGCTCGACAGATGGACAGGGAATGTTTAAATAGCCCTGTGGAACAGAAAGTAACGATTACTGTTGAACTAACCAGTTTTCTGCATGTACTCCATTCATCCATGATTACAGTCAATCTCATTCACTTCACCTGTTTTTGTTTTTGATGTTATGACTGATTGTTCAATCAAAGGTAATTATTTCTAAGCTCAGAAACATTTTTGATTTACATTTAATGTAACACTACACAACTTACCCACTGGTATTCGGGCTAGCACAAATAAGGCAATACTAGTGGACATTCCCAAGAGGCCATATCCAAAGGCACTGATTAGAAGGCATGTCAGCAAGGAATAGTGCCTCCCCACTACATCGCTCCAGCTGCCCTGCAAGACAAAGGTTTAGATTGGTCTAAACCTATATTCAGCTAAAAGTACTGGAAGTAGTATTGACCCCAAACAACCTCAAACAACAAAAATATCTCAAGAAGGAGTATAGAAGAACCAAGTCAAGTACTACCAAAAACATCCAGCATATTTTAGCACAGGAACTAAGCTCTCTTAGATTTAGCACTGCAGATGCTGAACCAGTGTTATAAAACAGGAAAAAAAGAATCAGTTACTAAAATGTAATTTTGACTACTAAACAAAAACAGTTTTGGTTCGTCACAAGTATACTAGCTAGATGTGAAACAACTCATTTGAAGATTACAAAGGTTTTTACAATTGGCTATGTTTAAAATTTCTGTCAATCAGACAGAAATCTCGTTTTCACAGGATTAAACGATGAACAGTGTCAGCCAAAAACTAGAATTTAAAGCTATTTATATCTGCACTATGGATGGTTTTGCATTATAATAGTTACAAATACATACATAATACATTAAGAGGTAGATCATATCTGAGTTTGAGGAAAGTTTAAAGAAAAATTCTTGATAAGCTCCAGCCAGTGCATGGATTTGTGACTTCAGTCAGCAGCACCTGGTTTATAGCAGGTATTGGAAGGTAACTGTAAATACTGGGTTCCACAAGGACATGTTTGCAAAGCCTCACACACTGAGACAAACATTTGCATTCTGTTGTTACTAGTATTTATTTAAATGTTAGCATTTCTTTGAATAAAAAATGCTTTAAACCCAGATAAATATCTTTATTTTCTCTCAAGCCAAAAAGTTTTGCACAGTAGGAGAGACCAAAGGCTTGCCGTTGTTAGTATGCCATATGGGAAATAATACATTTAAATAGCAGTGGATACTGCAGAGTAATACAAAGTGTTTGTCACTTTGTGAAGAGGGTTGGTGTAATTGCTTAAATGGGCTTTCTGTAGGACACTGGTCCAGGTTTAAGTTTAAGACCAGTGTTTTATCTCTGCATGCATATGCAAAATTCAGGATGACAAATTCCAAAGCTTAGTTCCCCAAGACAAGCCCTACAGACACCTCTATACCAGCTCTCATTAGTGTGAGACATGACACAAGGGCACACATATTCACACACTACACTACATTAGACACACAGGCAAAACATGCTGACATAATGCAATCAGGGCCCAATTGAATTTGCTATGTTCCGCCTGTCGGCTTCAGGCGTATCACAGAGCACTGGCTGTTTGTCTCTTCCGTGTTCATGCTTAGCATCCAGCAGAAAACAAACGCTTCCTTTACTTCTTAATTTGCCTCATGACCCTGCAGTTTAAAACCAATTTGAAGTGGGGAGGAGGACTGGTGAACTGATCTGCTCCGATGATGCATACGTGTCGTACAGTATTGTACCAAAATCCCCTGTTTGAGGCACCGAGTAAAACTGAAAACATACAATTACTGACTAACAACTAACTAGTAGTATATGTGTTTAGCAAGTTTTTCTTACATTCTTCTGTGTCATGTTTATGTTGTAATGATAGCATGGATGTGTCTAAAGAGTAAAAAACCAGGGCGCTCCCTAACTGTAATAATGCATTACTTACGACTATAGTGCTGGAGAAAAGTTGTAAAACCCCATAGGTGGAACCTGCAGAATAAAAAGAAGAGTTAACTCTAAAACTTTGCTTTACTTCTGTTTTGTTTTTCAGCTGGTCTACAGTCAAGCTAGTGATTTTTGTTTGTTATGTTATTAAAATGCAAAACTTCATATGAAACATTATATGGTAGCTTTCAGATGAATGAGATACAACTGACAAAACAAGCAAAGCACTAATGTTTAAAAGTTTAGTACGTTGTAATTGAGATTATTCATTTATTTATGCAGTTTGGATTGTTGACACGTAATATTTTTCTACATTCCCAAAATAAAGATGAATAAAATTAAACAAATAACTTCTTGGAACACATTGCCCTGTTTCAGACTGTTTCCACGGGACATTTATTTTGATAATCCTGAATTCCCCACTTCTTTACTCCGTATTTTGATTTGTCGCATGACTCCTATTAGACTCCCCTGGCCCATGTTTGTCCCTCTCTATTTAAGCCACCTCTACTATGAGGCATCTGTTCACTGTTATAACTACCCTCGCCCTCCTGTCTCTTTGTGTTGTGGTTGTTGTTCCCTTATGTATCTAGGTCCCTCTGCCAAGCTCTTTGGGGCCTAGTGTGTTTGGCGTATGCCTGCCTTGACTCTCAGGGCCATGCAGCCTGCCCCTACTGCTAGTGGGTCTTCTCCCTCGCCTGGACCGTGTGGGTGCATGGCATGCAGGCCTCTCTCACCAGGAATGAGTGGCCCGCTCACTGCGAGCTCCATGATGAGGCTTATGCATGGTAATGTCAGGGCCTTAGCCTGTTTGATCCTTGTCTGAATCCTGTGTGCATTTGTAAAGGCTGTTGTCCATTTTGCTGCTCAAGCCAGTGCTCCATCTCTGTTTTTGCTGCCTATTACCCTGTTTTTCCCCTCAATAAAACCAAATCCCCTTGCTCCTGTATAACACACTTTCATATGATACTTCCTCTCCCAACATATTCATTTACCTTTCTCTTTACATTCATCTTTAAAACCCTGATTACAATTTAGAAAGGTCAAGCGATTTTTGCATTTTCTAAAAATGTTCTTTTGCCTGTTAGTCACATTGCAGAGCATTTGAATGTATTTTTTTTTATTGAACATCAAGTTCATACTTCAGAAATGTACACACCCACATTCTTAAGTATTGCCCTTGTTCCCTTTATTTTTTTCCCCTAGAATCTCATTTTTGCATCATGATCTTCCTAATAGGCACATTTCATCTCCTTATCCCAAAAGCATCAGCTACAGAGGGCTGGGGTAGTATGGGCCAGAGTCTTAGAAACTGGCCATACAGTAAGGAACCACATATTAAATTATACATTTTGCATGGCATGATCCCTTAAAGTAATTTCAGGATGGGCTGGCCAAAGAAATTAAGACCTTGTGATCACAATAAATGTCAACCTTAGGGAAGAAATAAAAACATGCCTTCATTTCAAGTAAAAGTATGTGTAACACCAGAAACAGCCCACTGATTGAAAACAGGGTGTATTCAATGTACATGGTTTACAATATCCACAACATTCAACCATGACTGAGGTGTCTCTACTACTGTCATAATTAGTGCATTAAAAGGTCAACAAACCTGTTCAGCAGGACATTCCACCCACTGGACACAGCAAGATACTCCCTATAATTGTTTCCTTAAATTCTCCCCTAAAATGCTCCACGTAGGCCATCCCTTATCAACAATACAATATTAATAAAATTCTCACACATGTTTTATCTAGGCACATTTTCCTTCATGCGATGTCTCGATCTGCTAATTATTTTGATGTGAACTCACTAAATCCAATATATACAAACTTACACTTACACGCCTTTACCCATTTCATTTGGATACGTATTTTTAAACAGGCGCATTCTAATTAAATGGTATCAAGGTTTTCAGTACAGTTCTGTGGTCAGTACAATAGCAGATCAGGACATGGGTGACAGGTATTTGGTATCAGGCTTGTCTCCAATATCCTTTGGTGCCCTGCTGGGTTTGAACCATCAGTCTCTAATTCACAGCTAATAAAAAGGAAAAACTGGTTTTGGTATCAGTGGTTTTGGTATCAGTGGTTTTGGTATCAGTGGTTTTGGTATCACTGGTTTTGGTATCACTGGTTTTGGTATCAGTGGTCCGGCTCACTATTCTGTTTGACATGTTGTTGAACATAAGGACTAAGATAAACTTACCCACTATACCAGCTACTGTAGGGCTGGCTCCTAATGCCTTCACGTGATGACTCAGCAGAGGGATGATCATGCTGACCCCAAACAGGTCCTGTGCAAACCCAAACAGAGCAGAACATCAAACAGATATGCTTTGCTAACCACCAAATGTCTACATTTCTGGTATAAAACAAATAAAGCTGAGAAGGTGCATGAAGATGAGTACCTGAAGAAAGGCATGACTGTTAGAGAATACAGTAACCCCCTGCTTTTCATGGGGATTATGTTCCAAAATGCACTGTTGTGATTTGGTTTTTAAAAATGCCTCTTTAAACCCGCCTCTGTTAATTTAAATTCCCCGCCCCCAGCAGGTCACGGGAAAAAGTATTGGGACACTGCGGTGAGGTGAACGATTTTTGGAGATTAACCCCTGATCTACTCGGGCTAAAAATACAACTAAGGGCTCGTTGGAAAGGTCTCCTGGATATCAATCGAACTGTGGAGTTTGAAGTGTCTGAGTGCTTGAACCGCGGTGAAATCGTGCTTGGAGCTCAGGGGCTCAACCCTGGTGTGCAATTTAAAAAAAGTGCTTCCAGGTCGGCTACAGCCTGCCCTGAGTCCCCTTGTGTGAAAACATCCAGCAAAAATGTATTTATTGCCTCAAAAAAAGCAAAAAAGGTGGAGGATATTTGCAGTTTCCACAATATTGTGGGGATTTCCACATAAAACTATGAGTTCGGTTCTAAAAAAAAATCGTCTCAATTTGGGACTCTGGATCCACGTAAAACTGTTGGGTTACTGTACTATCATTTGTTTTTTGTTTTTTTTTCTTATAGGTTGCTTTTGGGGTGTGAAACAAATATGGCACTTCCTTTGCTTTACAACCTGCTGGCTTAACAGACTGAACTTTAAGATAAAAATTATAACTTAAGGGTAACTGAACAATTCTGAAATTTTTTAGATGTAGTAGTAAATAATAGGTAATTATTTACTACTACACTTTCCATTGGTAACTGTGATGGAAGTAAGAAAGTCTTCATCCTAATATACATATATGCCATTCACACATGCCAACATGCAATCAAATGTTGTTTATTGTTTAACTGTGAAAACTGCAGACTGAGTTAATACAGTTGACTCGGCAACTACTATACATTTTTGGGTGACTACTATGGAATTATGTAGTAATAACAGTGAGGGACTAAAAGGGGTTAACTGCTTTCTTTGTACACCTAAATGTGTTCCAATGAGAAACTTAGAAGTCTGGTTTTGCAACATTTTATCTAAAGAACTCGCCCAGGGTTAGGCCAGCCAAGAACATGATTGAAGTCACACCATACCTCTACCAGTGTCACGGCACTTTCTATTAAACTAACAGTTTAATTCTGGGTAAAAGCACTCCAGCTTTAGAGTGAGAAAACAACATGAAAAAGGATGAATGAGGAGAGGGAGAGGGAGAGAGAGACAAAGAGAGAGACAGATAGTCAGTGAGACAGGGAAAAACAGAGAAAGAGGGAGAAAAACACACTCAGAGAGAGGGATAGAGAGAAACAGAGAGAGAGAGAGAGAGAGAGAGAGAGAGAGAGAGAGAGAAAGAGAGAAAGAGA
>JBBJLR010000002.1:10623247-10646753 GCA_037577145.1 Brachypetersius gabonensis | reverse complement strand
TGTCCCCTGTAGTTAGAGAATGGAAGTCGCTTTGGATAAAAGCGTCTGATAAATGCCGTAAATGTAAATGTAAATGGTTAGCCTATCCTCAGTAAGCTAACAGTTAACTAAGAAACCTAGGCAATACAAGCTGCTTTAAAAAACACATTTATAATTGCAATGTTCAGGTTCTGTCACTTTTAGTAAGTAAGTACAGTAAAGTAGTAAAACTGCATAAGTAGTAATGTGTTAGAGTAGTTTGCTACATAAAGCAAGGTAAAATAAGTACCTGTGTGCAGGTTTTGCAGCTGCCATCTACATGTATGTTGACTCAATGCTTCTCAACTTCGTGGTTTCCCTTTACTTCATTTGAACTAATATAGTAATGAAATGGAATGTCAATCAAGGACTCCCCTGTGGAGAATTGCCAATTCAAAGCCAATGAGGGTGTGTTTAAACAGTATTAGAATAGTATGTGCATGTGTCTACAAATAGAGAAATCCAGAAAAATAATGGCAGGGCATTCGTTTGTACATAATTCTGACGTAAGATGGGATCAGAAAGTCATAACAACAGATAAATAGAAGCCAGTAAACCAAATAACACAAATCGTTCTATAGTGTTTTATCCATTTTCCAAAAATGTATTGAACTTTACATGTCTTTGTAGGTGATTATTTGGTGTAGGTGGTAATTAAAATGAAGTTCAGTTAGTCTTCACTGTCAAACTCTGGTCTTCAGCAGGCTATGCCCCAGTCAAAGGAGATTTCTAAAAATGGAAAAAAGATTTTGTCAAAATCTACAAACACAAGTTAGCAAACAAAAGGATGAGTCAAAGCTTAGACTTTAATCCAGCAGAAATTGTGTGGCAAGATCTGAAACGTAGTGTTTGTGCAAGAAAGTCCACCAACATCACATCACCTGTTCTGTAATGAGGAATGAGCCGAAATTCCTCCAGGTCAATACGTGGGACTGATTAACAGTTGCAGGAGGTGTTTGGCTGTAATGGTTATTCCAGAGGGCCACACCAAGGGCTGAGACAATATTTTCATCATGTTTTCCAACTGAAGGCATAAGCCAAATTAATAAACAATGTTTCATTGCTAGCATTTCCAATGAACCTACAATATTGTCCTCATTTCCTCCGCTTGGAACCTTTTTTCTTCTTTTCACCTGTTTCCTCCTATTCTGTCTTTTCATTCTCTCATTGTTTTTCAATTTCTTTAGGTTTCTTCCTCCTTGCTGCTACTGTGATGTATGTGATCTGGTTGGAGTTGATGGATGTAGTGGATGTGTATAAGGCCTACAAGTCTCATCTGTGTTCAGACTTTTACCTGAACATCTCCTATGGCCTCTCCTTTATGTTTGCCCCAGTGGGCGTGTTCTTCTGCCTGTTAGCTGGTCTGCTCTTCCTCCTGATTGGCCGGTCAGTGCAGATGCATTAGCACAGCCCTTAATGACATTGGAGACAGACCTAAAGTTGGATTTATGTCAATGGTTATGACTATATGACAATCAGAATGCTGTGTTGTCAAGAAAGGAACACCCAGAATGAATGATTTTGGGTACTTTTATTTTATTCAGTGGGAAGGTGGGGTAAGGGATATAGGGATAAAGGTTTGGAAGAATAAAGGGGAAGGAACAAGTTTGGTGTTTGAGAAACTATTCAAATGGCTCAGGCCTGGCTATGTACTGTTATCTGTTTACCTTGTGAATGTGTGTGGCTGAATATAGAATGATTTGGGATCACAAGATTGTGTGTGTGTGTTTTTGTGTGTGTGTGTGTTTGTCTGCGGGTGTGTGTGCCCGTGTTGGTGCCTTTACATAGAGTATATGTATGACTTCATGATATATATTTATCTTTCCTTTAACAGTGTGATTCATTAAGTGGTCTAAATTAGAAAACAGAAATTGTATAGAAATCTCATTAATGTACATTTACTAGTATGAATTACGTGGACTAATCTTACAGTTATCATGTGTCTTGTCTACTCTCTTTTTCACAAGGTTATTTTTATACAAGCTTTGAATGTTTATGACTCTATGACGTTCTTAGTTATTGTACACCCGGGATATTTTCACATGTCTAAATGAGTGAAACTCCATGCTTAAAATTAGTTTTGCTTTGTAAATAACAATCTTGTTTTTAGAAAGTTCTGTTTAAAAACAAATTAATAAACACTTACATTTAAAAAAAATCTCATATTTCTTTTGATGACACACTTTTGGGTCTGTTTTCCCAGCACACTCTGAGCTTAGTGTTGGAATATTAATTTCACTGTAAATTTGTATTTTATTTTTAATGTATATAAGGATATAGCAGAAATTAAACTGTTCTAAATAGTTTGTCCACTAGAGACAAAAGTTGTCAGACACGACTCCCACTTAAACTTTTGCCTGCATTGCATGTATACCTGTCAAAAAGACATGGGTAGAGTCTAAACATTTCAGTTCTCAGGGTTATTGGCCAAGACTTGACCCTGACTTCTAGACGGGTTGGAATCGAAGGATTCAATCTTTTGGAGTTGACTCCCCATTGCTTTTGTTTAATTTATTTCATATGTCTGATACGCGTTTGCGGATTTGACAGCTACAGCTTGGTCTCCAGTTAGGTCTAAAATAGAGTATCACATGATTATTAGCACAGCAATGAATGAATACAAAGCACATGTATGAACACAAGCTAACCAGTTAGCAACCCATGTTATTTTACAGAGTTTGTGATGGTAACATGCTGCTCCCTTGGACAGTTAAAAATAAACAACACTGCTGTGTTATGGGACCTATTGTTAGGTTATAATTATATGACCTCTGGGTATGAGCAGAGCTGTATAATGCTACCCTCTGTTTATCTTGGGACTCTTGTGCATGTGCATTTTAACAGTGTCTGTCAGTCTGTCTGTCATTCAGTGACTCAGGAAGAGATATCAGATCTCTTTGGCCTTCGGGGTGGTCCAGCAAAAAAAAAAACAACCCAAAAAATCTCCAGCACTAAGATGTACAGACATTATGGTTGCTTACACATATACTGTACTTGAACAGAAAAAAGTTGGTTAATACTAGATACTACCCACCTCTGTCAACAAAGCATTCTTTCTGTACACTTGATTCGGGCAATATATGTCTTTAATGAACCATAAACAACATGTTCTCCACCAAAAAGAAAAAGAATGCAGAATCTACAGTAATAGATTTAGGGGACAGAAAAGGATGCTGTGAGGACAGCGTTCACACAGGGCTTATGTTGAATTTAGATCTGCTGTCAGAAATGCATTGACAGGGGACGCGGCAGTGGCAGGTGCTTCCATTCAATGCATGCAGCTTTGGGAAATATGACTCAACCACATGGTGTGACAGCTGTTCTGTGTGTGAGGGCATGAGTTCATGTATGTGTGCCTTATACTTTCTGTATTGACTGGAGTCTATAAATATGAATAAGAAAAAGCTTCTCAGCAAGTATGTTTCATTTAATGTGTTACAATTGCACCCATTTTGGCTCCTTTGATGAATATCTGAAGCAGGTGATGCTCCAATGTCAGTTTATTTGTATACGATATGTGTTCACAGTTTAGTACTGACATGTTTTGGGCTGTATTGGGTTACATTTCCGCCTGCTTTGGTCACTGTGTGCTATTTAAAGATCTGAAGGAATGCATATAACACACAACACACAGGGAGCTGAGGAGATGTAGCTCATCCACTTCTGGCTTTGGAACTCTGTGTAAACATAAAGGCAAGCTGGTACATGGCTACTGTTTCAGAATGGCAGTAAATCACAGCAGATGAGGTACATTTAGCCTGGCCCTAGGAGCCACCAGAGGTCAGTGTTGCATTGGAAAATAATAAGCTTTTTCTAAATCATTTAGTATTAGGTAAGGTTGTGTTGAAAATGTATAGAGTGTCCACAACTATCTCGGCTTCTATCTACACATCTCTTATGATTTGCTTTTTTTCTTCAGCTGTATCAATAAGACCTTCTGAGTAATGAAGGTGGTGAGTTTGATGGTTTGTAAATGTATTTTTTTGTGAAGCCGTAAGTTTTTTGCACAATGCAACACTATACATTCAGTTTAATTATCCCAACTTATTAGCAGTGCAATCTAAATAAGATTACATTGTATATTTCCTGCATATATTCCATTCTTCTTGTCACAAGCCCCCACAGTGGTCAACACAAGGCTATTCTCACTCTGAGGAAAGCTGTGAAATAAGAATGATGAGATGGATGCTAGAATATGTACAATGCGTGGAAGTGCAGTGTTGATCATTGTGCTGTCTGTGTCACCGGGAGGTGTGAATTAACTTTCAGTCTATGTGGAACAACACAATCATTCTCTGCAGATGGCTTATGGAGAGCTTATCAGAAGTTGCGGCAGGTAATCTAAGTGCTGTCAGCCATACATTTGCCTATATCATTGCTTACAGATGGTCTGTGGGAATATGTGGATGGAAAAGGCTGTTGGAATGGGATGGTTGCACGTTAATTGATTGTTGGGAGATAGGGAGGAAAAAATATGCTCAACACATGTCAGGATTTGTCTGAGTGTGTGAGAGGGGATTTGTGTGTGTGTGTGTGTGTGTGTGTGTGTGTGTGTGTGTGTATGGAGAGAAAAAATATTTGACATATTTATAAGTCAGTGAATCAAGCATAAATACTCATGAAACAGAGGCAAGAGAAATAAAAAACGAAGGAACAGAAAAAGGAAAAAAGTAAAAGGAATGGATAGAGAGAAAACGAAAAGGGTGAAGAGTGAGAGAAAGTAAAAGAGGGACTGAGCAAAAAGGAGAGAAAGTGAGAAAGTAAAAAGAAGAGAAAGATAGAGGAAGAAAGAAAGTAAAAAGGGGAGAGAAAACAGAGGAAAAAGAGAGAGAGGGGGGGGGGGCTCTTCTCGTATGTTTCTCCTGCTTCTGAGTGTATGGTGCTGTTCTGTATGTGTGTGCTGTTGCAGGTGCTGGTCTTGGTGAAAATGTCATTAGTTCCTGAGTCCCAGGTGATTGTTGTGCAGTTCCACACGATTAAGCTAGATAATTGTGTGTTGATAGCAGGAGTGTTCACAGGGCCTGGTGGAATACATTTCTTCCATGGCGAGCTTCCCATAGACGGCATCAGGGCAGAGCTAGCGGGCTAAAAGCTCAGATTAGGGTGGAGGCAGAGCTGAAGGCTAAAAACTCTAATTAGAGTAGAGGTGGAGCTCAGAGATCATGACCTCCCTGTATAGTATTGAACAACCTAGAGTCTAGACATGATCTTAACACATTAGAGCTGTAATACGATACTGTAAAATTGGGTGTATACATGGTAATACATGGTAATTAAATGTGTCCTTTATTCTGGATTTCATGATGAATGGACCAATAAAACTACTTAATGACTAAAAAATTACTTATAAATTTAATTACATAAAAACATAAATGATTAATCATTTATGAACCATAGAAACATAAATAAAATGGATTTTTATTGCAATATAAAAATATGTGCACGTATTTTGGAGTAAAATCGAAATGAAACACTAGAGGGTGCCACTCAACCAGATGAATAATATAACCATTTACTTTGTAATAATAGTTTCTGCTGAAATGTATGCATTTAATTTAGTAGTGGTTTACAGACTGACTTTTTTATTAGCAGTAATACTTTGGAACACCTGCTCAAAAACCTCGTCATTTAGAGGAACACATCCTGTGAAGGTACTGGAATTTCAAGGCTGCATTGTTATTTTTTCTTGTAGATGGTAAATGACCTAGATATAAAGAAATTAAAGATGTAATTGAGGCATGAAGATAAACGTAGACTTCATGTATCTACATTCAGGCTAAAATGGTAGAATGTAATTTTTTTCGAAATGAAAGGCCTTTCAGTAGTATATGTGCCAGTAAACAAAATAGAACTAAAGTATTGAACTAAAGTATGCAGGCATTTATTCGCCCATGCATGAATGAAATATATCACATATTTAATACAATTACTGAAACACTTGAATACTGCACTGAAATATTTGATGCATACGAAAATTATACACAGTTAAATCTTTTTTTTAATGACGTCTCAGGTTTTGTGGGAGCTTTTATTGTCTATTGCGTGAACGGACAGGTCTTAGCAATCAGTGTTGACAGATGTGTTAAAGTAAGGCCATAGTTGCTTCAAAGCTTAAAATAGTTTCATGAAAGATAGTTAGCAATGAAATTATGACAAGTACATTTCATGAAAGATAGTTAGAAATGAACATTTTAAAGTACATTTTTGGGCTAGTTCTGAATTTCCTTTGAAAAGGAATCAGACCAGGTTTCTTGTCACTAAACCTGTAGTCCACAGTGTGCCTTTCATTACGGAGGTGGATGATTCCACAGACCTAGGTGTGGAGTTCACTGTGAGATCAGGTCGCTGAGTGAATGCCGGTGAGGGGAAAGTTTCTTTTGTTACTTTTCTAAGTAGGCTAATAGGCTACTTGAGGCTGACTTTAGGCCTACAGCCTTGCATGTCAGTGCAACAGAGAAGTCATAGTTCTTCCTCTTTTCTTGTTCTTAAGGCCCTATTTATATAAAAAAGTACTTGTAATCCCTTTTGACGTTTGATTCAGATTTTGTTAGGCTTGCCCGTCGGAAAGTTGCAAGTATTTGAATTGCATGAACAAAAAGTGGCACGTCTTATTAAAGACTTGGTTTTGTTTAGAAATGGTTTAACATAATTTCAGAAACAGCTCTGAAATAATGAATAAACAATGGGTTATGTAAATAGGCGCATTAATTCAGAGCATGAGCGTATAATTAAGCCTCATAATTCCAGATGAAGTGAGCTGGTGGAGGTGTGCTCATGGAGAACAAACAGTAGGCCCAAACCTGCATGCTCTTTGAACCAGTTTAATGCTTCCAACCATGAGAAAGTGTTGCTCAGTGCACTTTAGGATTTGTCATTGAGACTGAAAGGAAAATAAGCAGCACTATAATGCGTTCACAAAAGGAGAAAAAGAGAAAGGGTGATGTGGTTCTGTGGTCCTCTAACTCTTCAGACATATGATGGCACCTCATTATTGAACCATTTTTTTATTTAATCATCAGCCATGGTTTAATAAGATTACAGGGTCTTTTCATATTTTGTTAATGTGCCTGTACGCTGCAATTAGAGAGGGATCTACTCATGGCCTACTCATTCTATTTGATGCAGCGGTAAGAATGTGGGCAATGTCTCATCATATAAGCCAGTTTCAGCTGTCCGTGTCATCGCATCTGTTCAGTGGCACACAAAGGGTTATTGTGGACTGTTGCTCTGCTGTGCCAGGCTTTTGATTTTAATTGCGGTGGCACTCATCTACTCCTCTTCACTCAAAGACTCAAATGCCCCGTTTGAAATCTAGCGTGTGAGGCGCTGATTTTTTTCTCCCCCCCCTTTTTCTCCCCTCCACTTAACGCTTGTGATACATTAAAAGGTGTAATCCGACTGAAATGGAAATTGCGCTTCTTGAAAACAAATGATGAGAGGAAGATGGCAGGGCGAGCGTCGTGCTCCATCAGAGAGCCTGCGAGGCGGACCTCCTTCTTTCACTCCCAGATTGTGCCGGGCTTGTTATAGTGGTTAATGGCGGAGCTCCCAGGCAGGTTGATTACAAGGTTACCGTAAACAGTCCTTTTCAGCTGTGCCGAGTGAAATTACTGGTTGTGTTTATACTGTATGTGTGAGGCTAGTTTGTCCCTTTGGCAGTGATCTATATTGTGAGATGCTTAGTCCTGGGGCAATGGTCTTAGCTTTATTTGCTCCCAATCATTCCTATAAAAACACCAAACACAGGTGAGTCTTAGATTTGCTATGGAAACAAACTTGCACAACAACCCTCAAGAAACAGTGTGTGTTTGGTTGTGTTCAGGCCTGATCACTTGCAGTTGATATGTTGTTTGTCTGATGAGCTTTATTTGTTTATTTTCTGAATGCAAAGTTTTAAAGCCAGGCATCTATGGTACATTACAATACAGTGCTGTCCACAGTGTCCATTAAAACATATAAAAGACATTAAAAGTGTTTGATAAAATAGTATATAACATTTAAAAAGTGTCACATTAAAATATGTAAAAATATGTTTTTTAATTAAAAAGAAAGTTAAATGGTGTTACACAAAAAGATAACTTTATGTTTGTTAGAAGGTTGTTTTGTTGCATATATCTTTGAAAATGCTACAAAGGTCCCCAATCTTTTCAGTCCATATTTAAAAATTCCCTACAAATTCAAAAATGCAGAATTTGAATGCAATTAAATAATGAGAAAATCACAAAGAGCCAAATATTATACGATCAGTTACCTCACACATAATGCAAATTAGGGCTCGAGATATGTTGTAATTAGTAAAGATGCTTTTGGGCTTTGGCAGTTGAATGCGTGTATACAATACTTCACTTGTGAAGTGCTTGTGAAGCACTAACTGATTCCAAACACACAGTGATTTAATTGCTATTTGATCAGGGAAGCATAATGTTATTACAGCCCAAGCCAAAGCAAATTTAGTTTGTTGTTGTCAAATATTGTTCCTTCAAAAAGAAAGCAAGAATGCTACATAATAGTAATGTCATCTGAGCAGCTGAGAACTGTTGTTTTCTTAAACTTTAAGCCGCATGTGGTTATTGCACGCCAAGTTTATCAGTTTTCTGTCTTTTTAGGTTTTCAAGTAGCACATTTTAGTAGTAAGCCATGCTCAAAGCGAAGCTCAATGTGTCTAATTTTTTCCTAATATGTTAAACTGTTAAATTATAAGAATCAATTATAAGTAAAGGCAAAAAGAACACTGGGCTATGGCAGGTTTGAGTTTGGTCCCTGTAGAAGAAACCATTTGTTTTCAATCAATCAACGTGTCATTTGACAATGGATTTTCAAGCTTGACTATAGATTTATTTTGATATTTTTAATATGTATTAACATTTTTTTCAGGTGCACTTGGTCTACTCTACTCTTACTTGGAAGCGGGGTTCCCAAGAGTAAATAATAAGGCTTTTGTATCCGAGGAAAATGGGAAGAAATTCTGACTTTCTGCATGTGAATGAGTTGCAATTAAAATGAGTGGGAAAAGGTGGGGGGGTGGTTAAGCCTTATGTTTCCATTGAAATAGGTTTTGAAATTGAAGCAGGTTTTGGGCACTACCCCGGCAATAGAGAATAAGCAGGCATTTGGGTGTTGGAGTAATTAGTTTAATTTAAAAAGGTTTGCCTCACAGCAGGTAGAGGTGAACAGTGGGGACTGCTGGAGGTCTGTGGGCTTTGATTGACATGTGAGGGGGCTGGGGTTTGGATCATGGCTTTAGGTTATAAAGGGCAAATGCAGGCCTCTTATGGGGTAAGAGACCCTCAGATTGGGGGACAGAAACAACGATGTTTTACTTTTTCACTGCTCCATATTCTCTGATTTCCCATTGCACAAAAAGACACAAAACATTATTTACTTTTCTTCTGTTCAGGTTATAGTACGAGTTAAACATGTTGATGCTTAGGGTTGTGATGTAAATCTGAAAATATAAATGAATAAACTCAGTGTATCAATGAAATTCAGAATATTTTTAGAGGGGTTAAAATGCAACAAGATTATATGGGTCTCATCCCTGGCACAAAGGCTCTCCTATGTTGCCTATTCTTTTACACTTTTCTTGTTCTTATTAATTCAAACAGTGACTAAAACGTGTTCCCTTCGTAGCTGAGGAGAGCTTAAATGATGTGTGAGAACTTGCAAATATCGGAACTGTCACAGGGCGTCCTTTTCTCTGTGAATAACTACCTAGGTCAGCCACCCCAGTCACTTATTTGTCAGTCAGTCAGACAGCACAATTGCCAGAGTGATTAATGGATAGGAAGATGGACCAAATGCGAATTCCTGATATTCTGCTTAAACAATGCATCATTTTTACTAAAAGATGTTTTAGCGTTGATATGAGACAGATTGCAGCAGGTTGCCTAGAGTCTAGTAGTTAACTAATTGTTGCATTACTCTACCTGGCTAGCTCTAATTTGTTTTAAAATGCCAACCAAGTGAGCATGTATCGAAGTCTCGAGGCATTGTCAGCACATTCGTACCTAGAGCCGAATATTAGGGCAAGTCAAATTACTAATGGCTAGGTAATGCAGGGAAATTAGACCATTTCCTACTGTACTGACCTGCAATGAGTCAAGTGGGTTGCACTGCCCATTGATTTCTGGCACGCCATTAATCGAAACTCCTGTGTCTTATACACTCTGACGTGCCAGTTATTGACAGCCCAGTGGGAGAGAATGACTTTGATTAGCATTTTAGAGTGATTAGAGCAGAGGGTTGTCTCACCTTGTTATGTGTTGTTTATAGTTGGTCAAATTATATCAATCAGTTTTTGTAGTCTGTACACCCACGTGGGTACCCATGGAAACACTGTCATGCCCACAAATCCCAATTTAATCATATGTATGCATTTGTATATGTATTTTAACATAAGAACAAGCAAACCCACTTGTTAGACAAACTCTAAAGTGGAACCTGTTACCTAAGCCTGAGGCTCCAGCTTTAGCTTGAGTAAACTGATCATTCAATGTAATGACCTGGTTATTTATCTCAGACCACTTTTTAAGGATGGTCAAAGTGGTATTCTCTTCAGTTGTGGACTTGTCTGTGAGTTGCATCAATATTGTATTGGAATTGTATGTGCATTTTGCGGCATGATGTTACACACATTTTTAATTTTCTAATATAGTGAGACAATGTATTTGTAAAAAGATCAAAAATAGTTTCTCATTGCATTCTTGGTCTAGTGTTTAAAAAGGCTTGTGACAACTCAAAAGACGTGACCACAGGGTCCAGTTTCATAACCACAGGGTTGCTGCAGCCCCCAAAAAGTGATGCTTAGTGATCGTTAAATCTAAACCATCACTATCCTGTCGACAAAATAAGTAAGTGCTCCCCCCCACTCACACTGGCTTAGTGAGGTAAATTGGTCCAATGTGGGAAGGCCATCGGTGTGACCACTGTTTAACATCAACACTGTTCTAAGGAGATCATGCTCCTGTAAATAACAATAAATATATAAATAACAATAAATATATAAACAAATTCTTTCAGTGTGAGTGCACAAAATATGTCAGCTGACCCTGCTTATAAAAACTAAAGACTAAAACAGGCGATGAAAGAAATGATCATTTTTTCATTCTTTTCATGAAACATAAGAATTACTCTGCTCTGCTAATGCTGACACCAGACCCACAGACACTTATTAAGATTATTTAGTTTTGAATAGATTATCACACTGACTGTTTTACAGTTAAATGATGATCAGTTTAACTTAACGCATAGCCATGCATTTTCTATGTACTAATTGGAATCAATGCAAAAGGCAAACAAAAGACTGTGGCTTAGTCATGGATGAAGTCACTTTGTTGCTGATCCATGCACAGTGTTCTTTGTAAGATCATGAAACGGAGAAATAAAAATTTTTGCACTGCAAAATGCCATTTCTCTCTTCACATACTACCAACAGATGTACGTGAAGTGTATATGAGTGCGTGTATGCACGTTTTGTGAGTGATCCCAATACAATAATGAAAATTAAAATTTGAATGACAAATTGGAGTATTTCACATACTAATTTGAGCAGCTTGAGGCACTTTTGAACACTTTTAATATTATTCAAGTTTTTTTCATTGAACAGACTTGTTATATGGGAATTAAGACTAAAGTACCTTTTTAGGATTCACTGGTTCAATTCATATTTTACTTCCCAGCTTATGGATAATTCCTCTGTAGAAATGTTAATTATTTTTCTCATGGGTTTCAGATCCTCGTCTCATACTGGGCTTCGAGACTGCAAAGCCTCAGCCAAATGGGACAAATGGTCTTAATGAAAGTGAAACGTGCAGAGAAACTAAAACATTTTGTGGTGTTACAGGCCTGGGAGGAAACACACGGCTCATACATTAAGCCATACACCTTTGTTGACCAAGATATAGGCCTCGAATAGGTTTGTGTTGCAAATTTCATGGCAATTTTCCTCAGAGCAAATTATGTTAAATGAATTTAAATGACCAGCTTGTTTATACAGGTTATGGTAATTGAATTCAACCACTTGGAGAGTTTGTCAGTGTGACAATAACATATTAAAATGTTATGATAATACATATGTTAATTATTGTAAACATGACAAATGTATGTGTTTGCTCTGCATGCGAAGCATAATGTCATACACATTTATGCTCCTGTTGTCATGTCAAACATATGATGATGAATTAGGTAAATTCTAATTTTATGGAAATTACCTTTTAAATTAAGGGCAGCTCAACAAGGGATGTTAAAATGGAGATATGCCCAGATAACACTACATTATACTAATTGTTGAATTTGGTAAAATGCAAGTATTGTATGCCTTGAAACGTAGTGTGTTGGGCTGCCACATGTATGAAAACTCCTCTGTAAATGAATTTACTGTTATAAGAACAGAATTACTAAAAAATTCTGTTTGAAGTTTGTGGAAAGCAAAAAGAAAGCCATCATTAGACTTTTTGTGGGCCAGATGCATTCTCAGGTTAAATAACATGTTGATTCTGTGTGCTGCAAGATGCTGAATAGATTTTGCAGTCCACAAAAAACAAAATGAGCGTACAAGTTAGAAATCCTAGCCTTTCATCTGACTAGTTTAGCCACATCTGGGTAACATATGTACTGAAACGTTCCCCTTTGACCGAGGCCAAGCTCTTTTTGTTGGGTAGGCCAGATATTTTCTGCAAATTCAGCCTAAACTTTGAAGCACACTCCAGTGTATGTTTTCCTGATTTTATTGCATGTGAATCCTGAGTTTGTGAGATGTGTGACTGTCCATGTGTTTGTGTACATTTCCGTTAGATGTGTATGTGGACATAACGGTTGTGTGAGTGGACCCCCCCACACCCCAATACCTTGTTCAAACCTAACAGGCCATTAGTGGGATTGCGGGCCTCAAGCATTTCAAACACCTTAATTAGTTATTCAGCTCCTTATTTGTGTTTGCTTCCCCCTCCGGCGCCTAATTAATGCTTAATGGAAACTGCTGAACTGAGCCTGTGGAGAGCTCATGAATATTGAAATTAGCCTCAATGATTTTTTTTAAGGGGTTGCAGAGGGGAGAGAGGTAAGGACTGGTAGCAGTGGTATTCATCACTGTTGTAGGATAGTAGCTTATGATCTCGCTGTACAGCTATACATACACACATTTAAAAACACTTACACTGTTGAATTTCTACAGCAGTGTAATTATCACGGAGCATTCAAACACATGAAAGGAATACATTTGAGAATAACACAGGCTAACACGTATACGCATCTAGTGCAATTTACTAGCATTTGATGTGCATTATTGTATTTGATACTTATCACAAGAATAGACCACTGAGGAAACTTACCTGGCCCAAATATGCCAAAAAATGTCCCAACTGCTCTCTTTCATTTTTAGAATTAGAACTTTGCCTATAAATAAAATATCCTCCGAAAACTGCGTGACAGGGACCTGAAGGCTTAGACATAATTATGGGCACGTAAAACTGAGCAGCTTCAACTCTCATTATTGCCAGTCATTACTTTAAAGAAATGTCTTTTTATGAAACATTTTAATCATTTATACGATGCCATTTTGTCTCTTTTACCTACCCTAGTTTACACAGCTCAAGCCGTAACCCCAGGTAGTGCATCTTGGTAATGTAAATGTAAACATGTTTATTAATGTTACCTTGCAGAAATGGCCTGTCATATCCGTGCGCTCTGAGAGTGACTGCATGCAGAAAATCATTTAAAAATATACACTAAGATGGAAAATTTTCCATATTTTATGAACACATTTATAATTCAAATGCCCTTTATTCAAATTTGAGCATTTCCATTGTTATGATTATTCAAGTTCATGGAACAACTGCATATTTAACACAAGTTCATTTGAATAACATTTATGAAAAATTATGCCCATTTTTTAGAGAGAACAGGCAAACAGTGTCTGTTTTCAGACCAGTGGGTAAATCCAGACTGGCGCTGGACTCGCATACTTTTACGTCTCTGCAAAATATTTTTCAGAGGTTATTCAAATGCTGTTTGACTTGTGACAAGGCGGGTAATTCCTGAAACAGAACGGGCCCATCAGTGTGTCCTGCATTAACATAACGAGAACTCTTCCCTTTCCGGCAGCTCAGCTCTCCTGACGTTTGAGCCCCAGCCTGGAAAGTGGGTTAAGAGGAGCCGGGTACTCGTCGGTTGAAGGCTTTCACACTAAAAAGAGCTGCATAGATGTCCTGCCACGTGAGCCATAGTAAACAAAATCAGTTGAGCTCACAGAAGCAATCAGATCCCCTGCAGTGATAGAAAACTGTGCAAAGTCACCGGGGCCATGGATGTTGCAAAGAGCTGCTGAAGCTCAAAGTCATTGTGAGGAAAGGGTGGAAAAGTTGCTTTAGCTTTTAAATGCATCCTCTAATGAAGGTACTATGACAGCCCTGGTTTTGAGCATATTTTTGAATTTTGAAGAAGACTTCTTGGGTGCAGGGTTAGTCAAGATTATCACAAGAAAAAACACATCTTTCTAATACAAAAAGATAAACCTATGAATATAAATCAGCATCAGATTAACAAACTGGGTGGTTTTGAAAGCCTTGTACAAGATTTTATGCTTTATCTTTAGCTTTAGAAATGAGTGTATTCTGTAATTAGTGTATGTTATAACAGAAAATCACTCACTCATTTTATTCCTCTTCAGTTTTCCTGAAAACGCATCCTCAAGGTCATCCAGATTCTTGTGCCTCATCTGTTGGTAGTGCCTCAGTTTAGATTTTAATCCGCTTTCCTTTCAAATGGTCTCATCTTGCTATAGTCCTGTTTTGGCTGTCCCACTATGGTTCATATTAGTCCCCTCACTCCAAACTTTGAGTCCGCTCTCTAAGCGTTACCGTTCATTCTTATACCCTCTGTGTGGTTATGTTTTTAACATATCTCTCGAATTGCAAATAGACTTATTGTGATCTCAAAAGGGATTGACATTTGAAAGCGGTAAATACATTCAAATAAACTGAATCTCATGAACTTGTTAAGCAATGGTAAAGCTAAGGCTTAATTAAAGTATAATATCTGCAGCAGAAACGCAGTGGGGTCAGTGCATAATATATCACCATGTAGATGCGGAATGAAAATGTTCATGTATTCATGTATTAATTTATACATGTGGATGGGCCCAGAGTCAGACTGCAGACCTTCAAGCATGTGAAGAAATCCACTTTTTTAGATTGTTATTTTTGTGTAGACACTGCTGTCAGGAAAACCTGTAAGAATCTTTCCTCCTCGTTCCATTTTCTGAATGAAAACGATCATCGACAGACATGATCAGAAACACGACTTATTGCGGAAGTTTAAAAATTACCACTTTTCCTAGCGCTTTAGCGCTGAAGTTTAGAGCTGTGAGTCATGGGTCACAGAAGAACAGGCAACGAAATATTAGTGGTGATAAATAAACATTATTTAAGGGCTCCGTCAAGCCCTGTTAGATATCCTCGACGTGGTTCAGTCATTCCGTGTTCCCAGGGCAAGGACTATTTAATTATCACACTAAATGAATAATCAAAAAGTCAATTTCCAAAGAGCCCCCTGCTTGCCTGCATGAAGAAGACAATTGCATTTATAATATCTGTATGCAAAATCTGTCCCCCTCCTCCACCACCTTAGAACCCCCCACCTCATATGCCTTGGAGCTGTGCAAAACAAATGCATATACATCCCTCCCCCCTCCTTGATTTAAAGTTGTCCTTTACAGCTAATGAAATGTTGTAGCAGTTCTCGCTGCCTGGTACGAACAAGGAGACTGATGATACATCATGTACTACACCAGCGTTTAAGCGATCTTTATTGATCTGATTGTGCGAGGCGTGTCAAAAGAGGTTAATTATTCAATAATTGATTGTTTGCTGGACTTAAAATGTATGCAGATTGTGTGTGTGAGTGAGAGAGAGAGAGAGAACAAACCAGCCAGTGTGTACTGGATTTGTGCCTCACTTTACCTCCACACTCTCATGGCAGTCAACAGAGCTAATTAGATTTATCCTCGATGTGAAAGCTTTTGATAAAGACAAGGCTACTGGTGGTAAATGTTATAGATTGTGGTGGGAGATGTCTGAGGCTGTGTAAGGATACGAGGAATGAGGCCTCAGCCACTAGATGGCGATACAGATTGGCACACTCCAGTGGGGACTGAAGATGCTAGGACTGCTGCAAGCCTCTCTCATTTCCACTGTGTTTTTATGATGTTACATCAACGATATCAGTTAAGAGGGTAAAGTCTACTATTTGCAGATAGTAGTTTTCTCTTCGCTGTCACCTGGTGTCTTTTTTCAGTTACTGCTAAACTGCTAACCAACATTTCAAGAAAGTACTATCAATATCAAGTTATCTGACCCTACCTCAGATGTTTTCTTTAAAATGTATTTTTAAGACAAAGTTTGCTAAGGTTGAGGGTAATCAAAACGGACTTGAATCAGAAAAACAGTACGATTCTTGCTTTACTTTTCTCCATTGCCCTGCTGGCAGAGGTCCATCATTTCTCCTGCTCAAGGTTTCGCTGTCTTGAAATGCTACTGTGCTTTAAAGCTGCATCCCTGAGATGAGTGTTAAATCAACATTGAGCCAGGGTTATTCTAGCATGATCCTGGAGCAGCTCTCAGCAGGGGTGTAGTTGTGCATTTAGCAGAATGCCCCTGTGACACATGAATTTTAATAGCAAGAGTGTCAGCAGTGCAGGATGATGCTAAGTCCCTTCGATACTCCCAGAGCCAGGAGCAGCGGCAGCAGCAGCAGCAGCACTGGCACCCGCCATGCCACATTCTGAGCCTGTGCCAGAATTCCTCATATGATAGATTTTCTCATGAGGCTTTTATATTATTTGGGGGATTATGTGCTGAGAGACGAGAAACTTGGAATGCTCTCGTTGGGAAGTGTGTTGGACACTTGTCCATTTTTTTTGCCAATTTTTTATTTTGTAATTATTCAGATGAGGCAGATTTGCATGAGATCATGTTGGTGCTGGATGATTTGGAGAATGTCCTTGCCTAAATTCTCGCTCCCTGTCTCCCACCTTAATTTTTTTTTTGTCAGTTTCTTGACTTTCTCCCCATCTACTTAAAACATAGTGGTCCACTAATAAGGTTCCCTTGTCTCTGCTCGTTAACTTGTCCTAATTAAATCTCAGGTGTTCCGTTGTTCATTAATGAGTCTGCAGTGGCACAGTGAGAAGCCCTCACTCCCTGGGCTGTCTCATTCTACTCTGTTAGACCTTTTTGGGGGGAGAGAGTGAGAGAGAAATTGAGACGGAGAAAGAGAGGGAGAGAAAGAGGGACAGAAAGAGAGAGAGAGAGAGAGAGAGAGAGAGCGAGCGAGCGAAAGAGGGTGTTTATTTTTTGCCAGTGTGCATCTGTGCCCCCTCCACCCTGTCATGCCCTACAGACCCATTCTCACACATTCTGAACTGTTGGCATGGTGACACCTGTCTGTTTGGCTGCGGGAATGGCGTCTGTTGCCCTGGAATGGAAAGCACCGGAAAAATGCTTTTTTTCATTGGGATGTGGGTAGATGAATAATATCATAGAAACTGGATTTAATTCCTCAGTGTGCTGCAGAATTTAGGGTTTTTAGTTTTTTTCTTCTTCTTTGATGCTGATGCATGTAATGGCACTTCTTTCTGCTTTTTAAAATCAGATATTTAATGTGAACTGTTGACTTTAGTGTATTATATTGTGCACAATACCAATTCTTGTGATTCATAAAGTTTGCCTTTGGTGTCCTTGGCTTGTCTGATGAGTCAGCTGCTCTTTTCAGCTCTCTTACTGTTTTCCCCTCCCTGCTCACTCTCTCCACCCTCGTTCACCCTCTCCTTTATCCCCCCCCCCCTTTTTTATCATATTTCTTCAGGTTTTCAAAAACAAACACCATTAATGAACTACTGTGCTGACATATGCAGAATGCCCGACAACTAATTTAATACTAGTGCTGCTGATCGAATCTCCCTGTGGCCTGTGTGTCACCCGCTGCATCTCAATGAGTGCGTGGAAGCGTCTGAGACAGGCAGGGTGACGCAGAACACACTGAGAGCTTCCCATTCAGATAATGATCACAATCAGGCAGATATTTACAGACTTTGTTTAATGTTGGATTACTGTTTTTGTTGTTGTTTTTGTTGTTGTTGTGGTAATGCTGAGTGCTCTGGTTTTCCAGTGTTTTTATAATCAGATGTGCTGCGAGGCACAGTTAGTTAGAATGCACAACGGCTGCATGGCATTGGTTGCCATGGGGGCAGGCCAATGTCGCTGATGTGCAGTAAATTGATTTCAGTGGCGATCTGATGGATGAATTGAAAATGAATGTCTTCATAGGTGACCTCTTTGCCGGCGTCCCTGTGATTGCCTCCCCAACGTGCCTCATGTTGATTGACAGGTCGGCTAACGAGTTCTGCCTCTGTGCGCGTTATAATTTACCTGTGCAAGAGCCCTCTTCTACTACCTGCCTAACACACACGCACTGAGCTATGCAGTCTGCACGCGATTGCTGAAGGAAAAAGAGAGCGTAAAGGAGAATAAAGTGGAGCCTAAATATAGAAGCCCCCCTCCCCAATATTAAATTGTTACTGTTTTCAGTTTTACAAAAAGATATTCGTGAAAAGAGAATGCATGATCAAAATAAACCTCTTGATTGTCAGATTGAAGAAGATATCCCTGAAGTGGTATTAAAAATAATGACCACCATATTTAAGCAGGACATGTTCTATCACTCTTGTCCGTTACATTGATGTTAGATAGGATTTTATTATTGTTGTTGTTATTATTATTATTATTGTTGTTATTATTGTAGTTGTTACTGTAGTTGTTGGTGTAAATTCTCATAACAGAGATGCTATACAGTGAAGTACAATGAACTGTTGTTCCTGGATAGCTGCCACTAACAATAGTTTCTTCTACCCACCTTCAGCAAAGAGACTGCCAAATTAATGATCCTCTCTGAGTGCCTATAGCTGTACAGACACAGGTCATTCAAGATAATATAAAGAGGTTTAAGCTAATCCAACAGAAATAAGCAGAAAGGATACATTGATCCAAGGTTTTGTAATTCCTGATACCGTTTACGGTATCTCAAGGTGTTGGCTGATACAGAGTACTAATTCGATACCTGTGCTCCATTAATTAACCTGTGTATCAAAACGTAGTAGCTCTGGTTCCCACATTGAGATTAGAAATCAGAGCTTTAGAGAGGCCTAATTTTGTAGAATGAGGGACTTTTATCCAACAGAATCATATTTAGACTTTGCACATATACTAGTACTACTCTTATTAATTTAGGTTTTAAAGTTTATACCATTTTACATAAACTTTTACATAATGTACAAATATGTACACTTACGTACAGCGCCCTGTCAATATAGTCCCCTTAGTGTTTGTCCTGTTTTGTCAGATTACAACCTCAAATTAAAATAGATTTTTGAGAGGTTAGCATCATATGATAAACACAACATGCCTCTAACTTTGAAATTTCATTGTGACACAACCATCAATTAAGACAAAATAAAACAGAAATCTTGAGTATGCATAGGTATTCACCCCTAAAGTAAATACTTTGTAGAACTACCTTTGGCTGCAAAAAATAGCTGCAAGTCTCTTGAGATATGCCTCTATTAGCTTAACACATCTATCCACTGGGATGTTTGTCCATTCCTCAAGGCAAAACTACTCCAGCTACTTAAAGTTAGATGGATAGTGTTGGTGTATTGAGGTCTGGGCTTTGGCTATGCCATTCCAAGGCATTAAATACCCCCCTTTAAACCACTCTGGTGTAGCATTGGCAGCATGTTTAGGATCATTAGCCTGCTGGAAGGCACCCCTTCATCCCAGTCTTAACTCTTTGGCAGATTGAAACAAGTTTTCCTGAAAAATGATCCTATTTTTAATGCAGTTCATTCTTCCTTCAGTCTAGACCAGTTTTCTTGTCCATGGCCAATAAAAAAATCCCCAAAGCGTGATTCTTCCACCACCATGTTTTGCTGTTGGAATGACATTCTCAGAGTGATGGGAAGTGTTGGGTTTGCACTACACCTGCCGTTTCTCTTTCTTCCATGTGTTTAGTGTTTTCTGGCCACTCTTCTGAAAAAATACTTTGTATGGCTTAAAGTGTCTTACTGACAGAAAATGCCATCTCTGTTGTGGATCTTTGCAGCTCCTTCAGAGTTATCTTTGGTGTCTTTGTTGCACCTATGATTCATGCCCTCCTTGCCTGGTCTGTGAGTTTTGGTGGGTGGCCTTCTCTTGTCAGGTTTGTAGTGGTACCATGTTCTTTCAATTTTGTTAAAAATAGATATAATGGTGCTCAGTTGGATATATTGGTGTTTTTGGTGTTTTTTTAAAAAAAATAAAATCCCCGATCTATACTTTTCCTAAACTTTGTCATTGACCTGTTTGGAGTGCCCCTTGGTATATTGCTTCATTAGTGGTGACGCAGAGTCAGGGGCCTTTCAAAAGAATTTTTATTTTCATTCCATTTCAACAGTTTTGATTATATTGTTAAGTCCATTACATAACATCCAATTGACAAATTTGAGTTTATTCACCCCACTTGGTCTTTATCCTGTTTTGTTGCATTTAATTTCAGGTTGTAATGCAACAAAACAAGACAAGGGGGTGAATTACTTTGCAAGGCACTGTATTTCATTTTCATAATTAGATCTCCAAATAACCAGTGATGTTTTTCTTGACGTCATTGTTTTTCTTGAGTGTAGCATTTGTTTTTCTTGCTGATTTAGTCAAAAATTTAGAAAGCTAATGCAGAGAATCACACAAGGGTGAGTACATTAATATTATGCCTTTCTTATAAACAAGGACATTGGCATATATCTGAACACTGTAGACATTGTGATCCCCTGAATCACCGCAGTCCAGAACCAGTCTTGAAGATTCCTGTGTATCAGAATGCAAAAAAAAATTAGAGAAAAGTTTGTGAAATTCACTTTTATGCTCAAGAACATAAAGCCAGAAAAAAACACCCAAACTACTGCATTGCACAAAAGCACTGCTTGAGGGCTTGAAGCACAATTTAGTTATCAGCATATTTCAATTGGCAATTAGCATGAGATGCCGTTTTAGGCCGGAATTTGGGAGCTTTCTCTTTGTGTGCTGAACCAGTCAGGTATGGAGGTGAACCCAGAGGAAGTGTGTGAGTGTAGGAGTGGAGTTTGATGGAGGTGATAAGGAAAGCAAGGTGACCTACTGTTAAAAGCTGGGGGTCAGAGTGTGGAGGGGTCCAGCTGTTCCCTCTGACAGTACCCTGGCTGGAGGAGCTCTTAGCCAGGCCAGGGGGTCTTCAGATTGCACGTCCGTAACCTTGCCCCTCTGCTCCTGCTGAGCACTAATGGAGGAGGGATTCTGAGTGCGCAGCAGACCAGGACATTCTGGGAAGGGAGAGAGCAGCTCCGAGAGACCACTGGATAAGCCTGGATAATGTTAACAACTACCCTGTGTGTGTTTTCTGTCTCACCTTACTCCGTTTAGCTAATGTGCGTGTGTTTTCAGCCTCTATTTAGCTTTCCTGCACTACTCTCCAAATCCCTCGAGGCGAACAATAGAGCCAATCGATTTGTATCAAGCTGTTAATCTTATTGATGTCGTGCATTTTGTCTACTTGCACTTGTGAAATATTTTTACAAGATGCAGCATATCAGCAAGAGATTGTGAGAACTCTAGATTAATGGTAAAAAAAAAACCCCAAAGTGTCATGTATTAATCTTACAGGAGGGCTTTTTAAATTATAAGCAGAGGAAAGAAGTGTCCTGGTCATCAGTTTAATCGTATGTGACTTGAGAAAAGCTGAAGGTATGAACAGATTCTAGGAGGACCACATGTGCCCAGTACAGGCAGTTTCAAGGAGACAAACCATAGCTAAGGTACGACGGATGTCCGTTCCTTCAACATTTCGGTAATTGTTACACTGGCTTCTTCACTCATTCTTGCAGACTCATAAAATTGAAATTGTCATTAGTTTAACAAGTCTTTAAACAAGCCTTTCAGACAAACTCTTTTCCTTCATTCACCTGATGTGTATCATTGCTTGCTTGATAAAGAGTTTATAGTGAAAGACTGTTGTAGTTGAAATGTTTCCAAGTGTTTCCTTCATGTGAGAGGTCAAGAATATTTGGTATTATAATGGGGATGGTATCTGCATCATCCATGGAGCAATAGAGCAAGTTAAACTCTGCCTAAGAAAAAAACAGACTTTATAAAGGTTTCATTTCAAAATTTCTTGACTTCAAATCAAACAGAAGGGATGTCTTGAATTTGCTGAAGAGAATTTGTACAATATAATACATTATGTAATTAATTAGATGTGTCCGTTATGATGTGTACACGCAGTCCGTCAACCAAATCGTTGATTCATGTGTACTAGTGCTGGTGTCGCGTTGTTATTCTGATTTTTAGTTTTAGCGATGCTGAAAAATAGGTAGAATTATGTCCATGGCAACATTCTGCCCTGTATAGCAATGTCCATTTAGCAGTTTTATTTTTAGTTTTTCATATTCTGTTTTGTAAACTTCACACGTTATTGTAATCCTGACAATTAAAACAATGTAACTTGGTGAGTATTCCACAAATTAATTATATCGAGTTAACATTTATAATATGGTGTAAACTTTCTTTACAGAGAAAAAGGCAATCAGAATAAGCCATGGCAGTCACACAAAACATTTTTAATGCAGGCTTAAAGACTACAAAAATTGTCTTTTAATATCAACTAGCTATTGACACTACTACTAGTATACTGGCAGTGTAAAAAGTAACAGCATTAAAAGAAAACGAGGGTGTTTGTTATAATTTCAAAATTACACTAATCAGATAGAATATGGATGTAAGTTTTCAGTATCATTGATAGGGTCATTGTGGAGGTTCAGTGTGGTTTAAAGTGTTTACCGAATATTCCCTGTTGGTTCACAGGCATTTAGAACCGCATTAACAATCCTGTCAGCTCGCAGAGCTAGTGGGACCTGTGCCAATAGCTGGAGTTATGTGCCATATCTGAGAGTCTTCAGGGGAATAAAGGTGTGGGAAATGACGGGAGTGTCACTGCTTCCTGGGATTGATTTAGCTATGAGATCTGTTTCCACTGTCAGCATACGATGTGCCTGCGTGTGTTTGTATGTGTGTATTTACTGCTGTGGCTGTCATCTCTGTCAGCATTATCTGGAAGGAATGATTGGGTGGTGATGTCCTATTAGACACCTCCAGTATATTTTGGAGGAAAAAAGGTGTTGACTGCTCCTCTGGGGCTGTACTGCTAGGTAGATTTAGCTCCCCAGCCCATTTTTCGTTTCTCCTGCCTTATCTTCCCGACTCTACTCTTTCAGCCTCTTCTCTCCATTTCTCTCTCACTCTCATACTCCACTCTACTTGACACACACACACACACACACACACACACTCCCTCTCTCTATCTCTCTCTCTCTCTCTCTCTTTCTCTCTCTCTCTCTCTCTCTCTCTCTCTCTCTCTCTCTCTCTCTCTCTCTCTC
>JBBJLR010000002.1:10574907-10585568 GCA_037577145.1 Brachypetersius gabonensis | reverse complement strand
TGTGTGTGTGTGTGTGTGTGTGTGTGTGTGTGTGTGTGTGTGTGTGTGTGTGTGTGTGTGTGTGTGTGTTTGTATGTCAATATAGCGGTTCCAGGTCCAGGTGCCAGCGGCTGAATCACTATTCAGGTATTTATGTTTTATCATTGACAGCCATGTAGGAAATATACAACCTAACACTTCAAGGAAACACGACTTTTTTGCTTTTTTATTTGACGGCAGAACCAGCACAACTGGCCCTAAGCTAACTATTCTAACTGGCATTAGCTAGAGCCACAAACAACACATGGAACATGAAGATATGTTTCCATTCTCACATTAGCCATGCTGCATCACTTAACTCTTTCATCGCTCACTCAGTTAACGTTAGCTCATTGACTCATGGGAAGGAGCAGCCTCTAGTTCAGTCAAGTCACGTCAAGTAGGTGTTTATTGCCATTTCAACCATATCCACAGTGTCAGAGTGAAATGAAATGATGATCCCACATCATCACTTGCTGCACACAAAGAGCAAAAAATAGAACAACACAAAGAACAAAACAGAACACCACTAGACTACACGATAACTTACACACGGTGCAGTTGACAGGAGCAGTAACAGTACCAGTGTACCAGTGTGAGTGAATACAGTATTGTAACAAACCATACTAGTTGTAGTCATTAAATGTGTAAAAATGTAAAGACTGAGGTAGACAGCAGCAAAAATAGCAAGTAGCAGAAACAGGATTAGAAAAATGTACCATTTATAAATAAATAAAGTATTTACAGTGACAGTTTGGGAGTAAGTCATCTTTGTTTATTGCAGAAGAGTTTAGCGTGTGTATGCATTGTGACTGAGAGAAAGGAAGCATGTGTGTGTGTGTGTGTGTGTGTGTGTGTGTGTGATGCATGGGCGGCGGAACCATTATAGCTAATTTTTTCTCCCCCCCTTTAAAAATGTTCATGGTGTGATGTACAGTTTATTTCATTATTATTATTTCATCAGTCCTTAATATCCTCTGTATGGTCTTGCGATCTGATGCAGCACAATTTCTGTACCACGCCAGCATGTGACTACCATGCTCTCTATGGTCCCTGTGTAGGATGAATTGAAAATCTGCAGGGAAGGTACACTTTCCTTAGTTTACACAGTAAGTAGACACACTGCTGGTCCTTCTTGGTGATGGAGCTGATGTTGAGGGCTCGCACAATGTTCTCCGTGATGTGAACACCAAGGAACTTGGTGCTTTTAATGATCACCACTGAGAGGCTATTGATGTTCAGCGGAGAGTGATCATGTTGTGCCCTCCTGAAGTCAGCAACCATCTTTTTTAGCCATTCTATTGAGGGCCAGGTGATGGCATCATTCAATGAACCTTTGGGATTATATGGGGTCCAGTGTGGGGGACAGCTCTCATGATAAGCCTCTCAGACCACTTATGATTGGTACACATGTGATGGAACAGAAGTCATTGAGGCACGGCACTGATGACTTCTTTGACACGGGGATATGTGATATATGGTGGTGGCTTTGAAGCAAATTGAAACTGACTGTGGTTCTCAGAGGAATATTGAAGATATCTAAAAGAACATCTAAAAGTTGGACTGTGTATCACATCCAGGAATGTTGTCTGAGCTGGTGGCCTTCCATTGGTTGACTCTTAGCATATGCCCTGGTCAGAGAGAGCACGTGATCATTATGGGGCTGGGTTGGTATGGTACTTCTGGCTGCCATATCATACAGTGCCTCAAATTGCATGTCAACATCATTTAGCACATATATAATTGATATAGAACAACATAATGTCCTGGATAGCCTGGATGCCAGTATCCAGGAGGTGGCTGTGGATTTTTCAAGTATGTGCATGCTTGCTGCTCTGATGGCACTGGACTGGTTAGCCCATGCTGTTCCCTGGGCAGTTTATCACCTGACCTGAAGGCAGAGTCACAAACCTCTCAGCATCACATTCTCCTCTGCAGCCATCCCTGTCAGAGCAGAACATGCTCCTCTGCAGTCATCCACGAATTCTGGTTTGGGCATGTGGTGATGGTCTTGGAAGTAGTAACTTCATCAATGCACTTGCTGATGTAGAAAGTCACTACGTACCCCTTCCCATTAGTAGAGCCCCTGAGATGAGGACAAGGCTCAGCATGGTATGCACCAGCAAAGTTAACACAGTCCAGCATATTTGCCCCCCTTTTTGGAAAGTTCACAAATGGATGGAATTTAGGAGAACTGACTTGAGATTTGCATTGTGGAAATCTTCAACAACAGTAAACCGTCCATCTGGTTGTGAGTTTTGGAGAAAGTTTGGCCAGCACACTGTCAGTATTACTGCTGGGTGGAATGTACACTGCAACTATGAACACAGTAGTGAATTCCAGCGCTAAATAAAATGGTCTACATCTAACAGTCACAAGCATATCTCTAATCTGGTTAGCCCTGTCTGGAACACTGTCACTGTCTCCATAAAAATAAAAACACTGCAGCCTCTGAGTGCTTGGTCTAAGGGCCTGGTCCCTGCAACAATCGAAAGTTGAGGTAAGTTTCTTGTTTATATCTTAGCTGCTGAAGAGTTTTACAGTGATAGACATATGCATCACTCATTCTGATGTGCATGTGTGCAGACATTTAGTTCGAAATTCCAGCTACAGTTTTGCACCTAATGTTGGATCCTGCTTTTTTTGGGATCTATCAAAAAAGTGCAAAAATATTATTAGATTAGAATATTATTATTATTATGTACATGTTTCTATCTATCCAATTCCATCAAGAGTGCCTGATTTAATTGAATTAATTACTAATTTGCTGGACTATGTACTAGATGGTAACTGCAAATGGCTTCTTAGGAGAGGTTTGGAAATGGATACACTACACAAATAAAATTACAGAATATTGTTTATTTATTGTTATTCAAATTTCCCAAGCCTATTATTATCAGAAATGCATAAATGAATTAGCATAGACTATATAAAACACTTACACGTGCATAGATTTTTAATACAGTAATATTTTGTTCTCCATGTGATTACATGGTCATAAGTTAAATCACACCTCAGTAATGTTTTTTTAAAACTGATTGTCTGGTTTCTCTGATTTAGTCCTTTATGTGTATATCAGTGCTGCAGAGGCAGTGGTTTGACAGTTTGTCAGATTCAGAACCTTAACGTCTTACTTTACTTGCACTAATAATGCTATTTTATTATATCTGCTATAGTTATTTGTTGTTTTATTAGAGTTATTGTTTATGACATTTGTACAATTGCTATTGTTTTGTTCTTTTAAACTCTTGATTGTCGGTCTTTATTCCAGCAGTGTAAATAAAATTATTTCTTATCTTATATTGTCTTCAAGAAACAGAAACTAATATCTTGGCACTGAGTAATGGCATTACGCCGGAATTTGTAATGTACAGTGAAACAGAAAGTGTTTATATTGGTTTTGTGAAATGTGCAAAAACATGAATTCTCACCACACTCGCTTGCAAAAAAACTTGCTGCAAAAAAAGACAAATTTCCAGGGAAAGTAAATATGTCAGTAATGCAGGTGTACCAATTCTTTCCTCCACAGTATGTTTTAATTACACTCTCACTGCTTCACAGGAGGTACACACTAATGACTCTGCTAACTATGTTTTTTTTCCTCATCACTAATTTTTACTGTCAGTGTTTCAGTGGGATGCATGAAAATCTAGAATATAAGAGAAATAAACAGACAGAATGTCAGAGGGAGAAAAAAACAGGCAGTATTTGAACACCTCAGTAGGCTTTGAAGTGTTGGACTTCTCAACTCAGCTGTGTGTGTGTGCGGCGCTGAATATTCCCTCTGACAGCTGATGAGGAGCTGACTGCTAATTGTCACGTCCCTCTTGTTCTTTGAAGTGTAAAAAGAGAAGATATCCTATTATATGTTTGCTTTACTCGACTGCATGTGGATTTTTTTTACACTGAATGGTTACATTGAAGAGTGCTTTATATTTCACGTCTTTTTTTCATGAAAATAGTGTAGATCCGGTGTAGTTTTTTATTTTTATTTTAAAGACCTTGTTTTATGGCACTAAACACGTGAAGATGTGACACTGAAGAGAGTTTGAAGGCGTTTCATGTAACACGGATTCTTGTTGGGGGAACTTAGAGGTGCCGGGAATGTTCAGTGATGTGACATCTCAAAAGTAGACTATTTTTTTGCTTCTTTTTCTTCTCATATAATTTATAGAAAAGCATTAGACAAGAGGGTCAGTGAGAGGAGAGGAAATGGGGATGTAAGAAAATATCTGAGAGTTAATATACAGGATACCAGCATCAAATTACCACTTGGTGAAACCAAAGAGCAAATCATGAAGCAGAAATCATTTGTTTCCTTCATATTGAGGCAGTTTTTAGAGCCTCAATATGAAGAAATCCTGAGCCTATCACCAGCCAATGCTTTAATCAGTTAAATGGTCACAGGTCACATATTAACAATGATGACTCTCTATGGCCTGTTTTGATTGAAGATGACTGACAGAACTGTAATAGCTACAATAAGCTGCTTGACCCGGCTGCATTTTGCAATCACTGGCACTGGCAAGATTGCATGCTGTTACTGTACTGCTGCCTGGATGCAGTTTGATTATACCGACATACCACAAATCTTACATCACTGAATAGTGCAATTAACATTATGAATATTTTTCAGATTGTTTGGATAGGACGGCAGAACTTTGGAAGCATCTGCAATGACAAAAATATATCCTGGGCTTTGGCTCACTTGTGGATGATGGATTGTAGTGAGGAGGGCTCCACTGCTCCACTTTGATTGACATGTCTGACATATGGAATAGTTCTGATACTCTCCAGCCTGAGAGAGAGAGAGAGAGAGAGCAAGCTGGACTGGAAAGCAGAGTATCTCTCTGCCTGGCAGCCAGAGGAGGAGGAGGAGGAGAGAGGGAGGTTTCTTACTGCAATCTGTATTTGTGATCAAAGGGGCTCTAGAGCTCTCTCACACTGTCTCTCGCTCTTTTTTCTCCGCCTTACTTTCTCAGGCTTCACTCTTACTGCACTTATAAATTTGTGTGTACTCAACCTCTTTCTCCTTCTCTCTCTCTCTCTCTCTCTCTCTCTTTCTCTCTAAATTTAGCACCAGAGGCAATTAGTACTGAAGTGCTCTGAGCAGGCACTGTAGCCGCTGACAGGCAGAGGTTCCACAATTACAAAAACTACAGCGGTGTGTGTGTGTGTGTGTGTGTGTGTTTGTTTGAGTTGTGTTAAAATGTTTTACAGTTTAAGCTGAGATTTCTGAGGAGATGCTTTTCGCATTAATATTTTTGTAAACATTTGAGTGGGCTTCTTATTTCCCTCACATTTTTACCAAGTAATTATTCTTCTACCAAGTAATTATTCTTCTACCAAGTAATTATTCTTCTACCAAGTAATCTTATTCTTTATTGTTTTGTTGTAGTTGCTTCTTAACACAGTAGTTGTCAATTTGTGTGTGTTCTTGCTCTGGGAAGTGAAGGACAGCACATGCCTCATCTGCAGTATGTGAGACCTATCACTGTGTCTCTTTGATCCTCTAGCCACACAGCATTGTTGACCCTCTCAACACGTTCACTGGAGAGCACTAATCATTCCATGTGAGCATGCAGAACCTGCTGTTCTGCCTATGAAAATGAAGTAATTTGCATTTTCAGGGACTGCCAGCCACATGTAACCTGGTTGGACTCTAGGCTCCTGCTTGTGCCAGAAGTTAAGATTTCAGGTTTTTTTGTGTGTGTTTTGAAAACTACACAACAGGCAATTTATACACCCTTAAAACTAAAAGTTCCTGAATGTTTTTGGTTTGAACACACTACGGCATTAATGACTCCAGATTTTTTCAAGTAGACTAGTCAGTCAGAAAAGTCGAAGTTGAGTCGACAAGTCGTTTGATGATGTCATCACACAGATGCAGCGGAGAAACTCAGGCGTCCAACGTTGAGCAACTTATATTAAAAGTTCTCTGTAACATTAACAGTCAACATGACAATTAAACAAAACATAACAAAGGCTGATACCTTGAATTTTCTGATCAATTTAAGTGTACAACTGAGAGTGGGTACAGTTTAAGCCGCGGCAGGACGACTCCCTACAGTGCTAGCGTTAGCCATGTTAGCTAGCGGAGCCGTTTCAGATGCAGAACGCCGGGCCCGCTTCCTGTACTTTAACACCGACTTGCAGATTGTGCAGGTCTCCGTGCTGTTTGTGTGTCTTGATTGATTGATTGATTTAGATTCCCCTCGCGCCAACGGTACCGCCCCTTTTATGAAGGGTCTATACATATTGGTTAAACCAGGGAACTCGTGTCAGCGTAAGCCAATCAGAGGCAGAGATTGCATTGCGTACACAAGCGAAGGTAGAGAGAGAGGAATAAAACACAGGGGGCGTCGACTTGTGCCTCTGAAGTCGACTAGTCGACAAGTCGACTTTTGTGTTAATGCATTAGAACATACCCATCTGGGGAAAACTTTTGATTGGTGGACTGTAATGTTCTTGTCTTTTCCCATTTTCTTGTCTGTCATTGTTTATGTCCTCCATATTTCATGTACCTTTGTTTTTGTCTACCCTGCTATGAGTGTGTCTGCCATGGGAGTGTGTTGGTGATTTGATATTAGTCTCCACCATAGTTCTTTTGTTCCTATATCATCCCAAGCCCAGGTGTGTCCCATTACTTAGTAGTATGTACTGTATACCCTGTGTTTCATTCTGTATTTATTGATTCATTGCGTAGTGCTGATCAGTTCGTTTTATTATTCTGCATTTTGCCCCATTGTTAAGTGACTCATGCCCTGTGTTTTTCCACTGGGCTCTGCCTCTGTTCAGCCCTGGGTCATCACTGTTAATTTCTGCTCTGTTTTAGTTCTACTTCCTCTTTTCTTTTGTTAGGTTGTTTACTTAATTCTTACTAATTCCTCATAATTACCCTTCCCAACCAACATTTACAAATGAAAAAAGATGATCTATTATAAATACAGCAAGTGTGATGAACTACAAATTACTGATTTGTATTTTTAATGTGATATTAATCATTAGGCCTTCTTTTAAGCAAAGAGGCCTTGATGATTTCCCTCTGATATGTAGGTTCTTTAAACTTTAAAAAGGTACATTTCGTTTACAAAAATGGGTCTTTTAGGAGCCATATTTTGAAAGAACCAAAAAATAGGATTCAGTTGGGATTCTATTCTATGTCCTTCATCACTACACCACTACATTTACATTATTACAGCTACTGTACTTCTCAAGACAGGTGGTTTTTAGAAAAGTTTGGCATTTTTCAGTTCTCTTATAACACCAGGCACTGAGAATAATGAAAAGCTGGGATGTGAACTAAGATGAGTAATAGTTTAAAAGGCAGTCTAATTGAATCCCTCTCAGACTGAGAGCTGGGAGGACATTTTTGCTGGACCCGACTGTTCTGGTGCTAGGATAATGGAGAGTGAAGGGGACGAGTAGTGATTTGAGGGATCTAGATGGCAGGAGAGGAACCCATTTCTCTAGAGAGTAACCGACCTGTCCAGCTTCATTAGCTACTAACTAACTTTTCTCTTTCTAGCTTATTCCAGTGAATGAGGCACATGGCTCGTCTGCGGGCTGTTTTGTTCTGCTGAATATTAAAGATGGCAGCACAGTTTTTCACCCGTGCGAGCTAGTCATTATTTTACAATGAAATCCCCCCTGGACCATAGATTTTATTCCTATCATGAGCATTTGACTGAATATGGCTTTTGAAATTCTTTTTATAATTTATTTTTTATCTATTAAAGTAAAATGAAACAGGGCAGTTAAAGATAAGCCCCTGATTATAAAAACAACTGAGCCAATATTTGGATGTGCAGGTCAGGTATTTGCTGAACATAGGAGATTAAAATTTTATTGCATCTCATCCTCTGATACTTCCAAAGCCAAAGAGGATCTATTCAGAGCCCAGAACTTTCCTAAGACTCCAAGACAGTATATTTTCCATTCGTACAACAGTGATCACGTGCATTGATCTTTGTACTTTCTCTGATTGGACGAAGAGTAGGGGTTTTGTAATGTAATAGGACAGTTGACTAACAGTGTGAAGTGCTATATTGCATATTGCTTCATGACAGAGGAATCTCTGATTATTTCATTGCTTTCTGTGTCCTGCATTTCCCCCTTAGAAAGTAAGTATTTGCGATAGAATCTACTGCTGCTTGGCTACCTGATACATTGCCAGAGCTCTATTGTCTCAGGTGATTTGGAAGAGGATTTCATCCTTCCTCAAGGGGAATATCACATTTGCATACCGTGATTATCTTCAATTGTTTATCTAATCGTCATAATGCCAAAGCCCTGAAAGGCGTGCGGTTTATGAATGCTTATAGCCCATCTTTGAGATGCGCTTTGAGCAGTGAATTGGGTTCTGGTGAGTCTGAGTCACTCTAATGAGGAAATAGCTACTGCCAACACATTATGTTACCTTTTGTTGTCACAAATCCCACCACTTTGCAAAGAAAGAAAAGCCATGACTGTCATTTTCTGAAGGCCATATTCCTTTCCATAATTCTGTCCTTGTTACTAAAGTGCTTCTCCTGTTCTTTAATCGAAAAGTAGTTAACTGTTCTTTATATAACATCTATACTTTTTAAGGACCACGCAAGACCCATAAAAAACAAATCGGCAAGTAATTTGCACATGTAATGTTAAAAGTCTTGAAAGTCTTTTTGGTTTGATGAGTATTTAGAATGTTTGATCTAGGACTGGGGTGCCCAACTTTGGCCCCAGAGTGCTGGTGTTCAGCACTGGATGATTCAATTCACCTGTTAACTGTCAGGTTTAATGAATATGTTTAAGGAGGAAAATACTTAAATGTGGACACCACTGCTCTAGAATGACTTCCAGAAATGTGTCACATTATATCTTACCACTGTGTTTTAGAAAGTTGTATAATTTGGCTATGTCTTACTTTATTCTATGCTGTGATTTTGTGTTTTGTATTTAAATTTTTTATGGTCTGTTTGAATATATTCAATGTTGACTTGTGTGTGTGCTTTACTTTATGTAAACTAGATTCTGTATGTATATGAGACTTTGGTGACTTTTGCAGTTGTTTAAAAGTTATATAAAACTGCTTTCAAGTCTGCTGAAATGCTCGCAAAAACAATCTTTGGAATCAGTATGAAGGTACATTGGCCATAAGTATCAATTTGCCATATGGTTATAATAATTGTTCCCAGCTGCACAGCAGAAAATAAGCATCCACAAAACAAAGACAAAAAGAGAATGGGTTAGAGATCTGCTGGTGTGTGCTCCTTCACCATAGAAAAAAAACTTTTGCTTTTGAGATCTTATCAACTGACAGGAGAACACAATTAGAAAGAGCAGGCTAAATGGAGACTGGGCATGGATGGGTAAGAACTGGGTAAGAGAGTTGAGATGTCTGATTCTAAATTGGAATATTTGCAATAATACAATAACCTCAGGCACCATTACATACTTTACATAACATTAAAAAAAAAAACTTATACACACCATCAATGTATGCAAACCATTGCTAACAATGAGATTATTGTATTTCCGCCCATGACAGAATTAATTAACCAACATACGACTTTGTTAATGTAGGGAGCATCAACAGAGAAAAGGGTAGAGTGGTAGCAGATGTCCTATATTAGATCTTGTATTGAACTGTATAGGGTTTTTTTTTTTTCAAGTTTAAAATGGAATATTTTCCAGTTCTGATGTTTTGGGGGCTATGCTCTTATGCATCAGTTCTTCTAAGAATAAAGAATATGAAACAAAGAGCAGACATTAAGTTTTCTCTTGGGTGTGAGCTGCTAGTGAGCTGGTTCGAGAAACACAGGTTTACATGCTAATACATCTATGGTGTAATATACCTAAATTAACTAGTATTGGCTTCAGATGTCTGTGTAAAATAAAAAGTTGTCATAATCTCACTCCTGTCACTTCAGCAAAGTTGGTGACCCCATTAAGCAACACAAAAATCATTAAAATTGCAATCTCAATTCATTACCCAGTACAGTTTAACTGAACAGCATCCTGGATTCTGCAGACTGTAGTAGTACTGCACAGATGGTACCATGCTGACCACAGTGAGCACGTCACATCCTTAATCCAAACTTGTTTTTCCATAAGAGCAAAGCGAAATGAGGTACATTTTAGACCAAAAGCCATAACCATGAAGCTTCTGTTTCAACATGGACCATACGCGTTGAATCTTTCACAGATGACAGTGGAGAGAACATGTGGTTGTCGTCATGTGGTTGTTGTGCTCAAAATTTCAAGTTATCTGTGAGCTTCATGCTAGAACCAGGCACAAAATACTCTCACTGCATCTGTCTCTCACTTCCTGCTTTGCTGTCATGCCACGTGGCTTCTGACATACAACAAGCTTGTGTCCGCCTCATTAGTGCTGTAAATATTTTATATTCGGTGACAGAGCGTGCAGTATGATAGCTAAAGTTGAACTTCCCTTAATGCCAAGACATAGAACTGTTCTTTAGTAATGTCGAGAAAGTATTAAACAGAGTTTTGCAGACATGCCAGTCTGACACCATCTGCATGTTCAAAAGGTGCCACTGCAACAGCCCTTCTGTCGAGTACTTTAAACGCACACACACACACACACACACACACACACACACACACACACACACACACACACACACACACACACACACACA
>JBBJLR010000002.1:10532020-10542310 GCA_037577145.1 Brachypetersius gabonensis | reverse complement strand
TTACTTGTTTCCTTAAGTGAAAGGAAAGGTTTGGTGAAAAGTTTTCAGCCCTCTATACACACTAATTCCTTCATACAGCCCTGGGGACTAAGGCTAAGCCCCCCTTGATCATATGCAGCAAATATATAATAGTTATATGTGTACATGCTCACTATTTAAAATACTGCTGTCAGTTCAATGCAGGACTATGCCAGCGCAGCCTTTGTTGGAACTCAAGTGGCTTACATGGTCCACGCAGTCCTTTTTACGGCAATAAAGCTGCAAAAACTGCCTTTTCTAAATTTATTCGTCATGTCATAAACACCTTTTTCCCACGAATAAGGCATAATAAAGGGCAGACAATCTGAACCAACCATTAACATATATTTGTCTAAAAGTATGGTAACAACCACCTGATCAGTAATAAAGAGAGTAATAAAGAGAGTTGAACATAAAGTATAAAATAATTTCCTTGCTTAAAATTTGGCAAACAACATTCACAGCAGTAGTACCCTACTTTATGCAAACATAACTGTTGGAATGACTCATAGCATGACCTATGACCCATCATCACTAGCTCATCATAGCTGAGTGTGTGTCTCTCTGGGAAGTGAGGCAGATGTGCTGTCCCATGCAGTAGATTTAATTTCATGTAAATTGATCATTATTCTCACTCAGGGTGCCACAAACACCAGAAAACAGTGGGGTGGTATTCTAATGAGCTGTAAACTGTAACACAGCCTCCAAAAAGCTTCAGAATTCATCTGAGTTGGTGAAGAGAGAGTCTCAGGTTTGATCCAGCAGGCAAAGTTAACACAGGGACGTTTCTCCCAAAGGATAACAAGCTTGATTACGCATCGACTGGACAAAGCGGTCTGGCTCCACCGCGAGAGGTGACCTGTGGTTTGAACTCTTAAAAAAAAAAAAAGGAAAGAAAAAGAAAGTTTGAAATAGAAGAAAAAGAATGAAGCAAAAGCCTCACTTCAATTCACTGATTGGAGAAGCCACACATGCACTTCTCTATGTACACTGTGCACAGCAAACCACGAGTGGACTACATTCAGTGTACGAAGAGCTGCTGAACAGAATGAACAGTGTCACAGTGTGTGTAAGCAACAGAGGGTGTTAAAAACATTTCACACAATGTCCATGCTCATCCTGAATGTAGCTGATATGCCAAGACTTAAAAAGTAAAATAAAACAGAAAATATATACTAGGCACAATTTGACAAAACAAGCAAGCCTGAAGTGACACTGGCTAAGCTACTTTCCATTTTGGAAAAACTACTTTTAAGTAAAATTCCATGAATGGTAATATCTAAGGTATCTAAATCATCTTGGTAAGAATAAAAGGCAATTCCCTGAACTGGTTTGCATCTAGTGGTGGCCCGTTATCGGCGTTAAGGTGCTGCGCGAAACTCTTATTGGGCGATAAAAAAAAATATCGCAATTAGTCTATTCACAAAGTTGGGTTGGGAGCTGGGTCTTTACTACGCAAGCTGTGATGATTTTCACCTTGATATTACAGCACAGATGTATACCGAGACGAATTGCACTGTAGGGGCGTGTGAAACAGGGACGTCACTAGGACGGAAAGACAAGGGGGGCTTAGCCCCAGGGCTTTAGGAAGGAATTAGTGTGTATAGAGGGCTGATAACGTTTCACCAAACCTTTCCTTTCACTTAAGGAAACAAGTAAAGTTAAAGAGTGAACAGTAATTTTGGATCCTCTGGCATTACCTGTGGAGTACCACAAGGCTCTTTTTGGTGTACACTGTATGTACTGTCCCCGGGGTTCCATTTTTCAAAAACATAAAACATCTTACCATACAGGTGGCACCCACCTTATCTCCCTTTGAAGCATATGATTGTAGTTTTTGATAGTAGTTGCCTTGAAGATGTTAAATTCTTAAAATGGAATGAAGCTATGGTTAAGGTAATTGTTTTTGGTAAATGAGACTCAACCAAATTGATTTACTTTGTTTAAATTGCAACAATGTTATGCAGCACTTTGTTGCATTTTTTACTCAAACATGGATGTTGCCCACACAGCATTTAAAATAACAAATCTAGGCTAGTATGAAGAGAGATTTTTATGTGGCATATATTCTCGGATTTTTCCTTTTTTAATCTATGAGAAGTATGCCAGTAACCAGGGAAAGCACCAGGACCATCTACTTCACTGACATTTTAATATACAACATAATTTCCCTATTGCTAAATCACAGCACAGCACACCCACACCACGCTTGTGATTGACAAGAGTTATAAATTACTGTCAAAGTACTAGGATGAGTCCGCAGAGGGAGTTTATGAAAAGCAGTTTCGGGACTGCAAAACAATCTTCATTTACCAAGGCCTCTGTCTCCGCCTGCCAGCTCTAAAAGGGGAGAAAGATAAATATATCTACTTAAAATGCACCAGGCCTTCCATCGCATCTCTGCTGCAGCTGTAATGAAAGTCCACCCCCTTAAAGAAGGGAGGTGTTGTGATTTCTAGATGAGATTAGACCAGTCAGTGTAATGTAGGCTGGTTTTATTCTGCCTTTCAATAATTACTTCAATAACCGCTCGCAGCTGATGCTTTACTGAAACTGATGAGACAGCACAGACTGCAAATATAAAACATGGCACAATGATGACAAGAGAAGGGGGTGGCACGAAAGAAAGAGAAGATTTTCACTTTTATTTTGAGATGTAGGCACAATATTTCATCAAGCTATAAGCCAAAAAATAAAAGTTCTCAGCCAATGCTTTTTTGGGTAGACAACAGAACCTGTTGCAGCCAGTTTGGAACTCAAGTAGCTGAAAAGTATTTGTGAAGAAGGCCTGTGAAAACTGTTTTAACGGATTCCTATACATAATTCTCTGTTGCACTCATTCGCTCTTTGTCCCGTAAAAAGCTCTCCTTATGAAATCATGACATCTCAGATTAACCCACATCTCCCCGGATAGTAATAAGCTGCTGTGTTTTCATACACTATTCACTTACTGTTGCTCACTGTCTCTCTGGCAGCGCTCTTGGTCAGGGCAGCATTCACACTGTAAGAGAGAAACAGAGGGGAGGCCATGAATAAGCAGAGGAGGACAGATATGAGATCAACACTGAATAGCCTACACAGGACAAGTGCTGCACCATCACTGAATTAGCACAACAGTAATGTAGCTATGAATGAAAATCTCCCAGTGGACCATTGACCCGCCTGTCTGACTGTCTGAGTCTAAATGTGTGTGACACCTTTCTTGACTATATTCATCTCATCACTACGCCTTCCACCTGGTCATAGCTCTTTCTCTCTCTCTCGCTTACTTTTGTGACTTTCTATCTTTTTTTTAATATCTTAATCTTTATCTCTCTCACTATCTATCCTTATCTTACGTATATTTTTTTTTTACAAATTACATAAGAATTGCAAGGGTAAACAGATTCAAAGTGCATTTGAAACAGATAAATCCTATAACCCCAAGCTCAACAGGACACAACAGCACACGGCCATCACACTGCATTGCAGCAGAGCAGTCAGACCTCATAAAAGCCTGTTCCTAATAAAGCATGGGCTGATATCATTAGGAGTATAAAACTGGGATTATTTAGTTCAAGACCTCCCTGGGACACACTGCAATACACTGTTCCACCCAACACTCACAGTGGAGCTAAATGATACACAGCTCGTTAATGCAAATGTCTTTCATGTGAGAGCTAACAAAGGGATCTGCTAGAGGCTGTAAGAGACACATGCATGTGTCTGCTCTCTCGCTCTCTCTCTCTCTCTCACACACACACACACACACACACACACACGCACACACAAACACACACACTCTTGAATGTACACTTGAGTTTTTCCTGCTGACTGCCTTTCAATACAATTATAGTTTACAGTCTTGAACTCCTGAACATGGTAGTTGTCCTTTCAAATGTCTTCGATTGGTAGATTTTACTCAAGGCAAATATTTTTCTGTTTGATTGTACACATATTTTTATAACATTCACAGTGAGAAAGATTAACATTCCTACATTGGATTTTCCACAGTGCCCCATGATGCCAGGCTCTCTGTGTGGCTGCCGTTTACTGTTCTATATCCAGTGGCACATAGCTGGGGATTACTGGGAAAGACTTGGCAACCTGTAAAGCAGCTTCAGCAGAGCTGCTGTGCCATGCCAGTGTGTGTAGACTGGAGCCATGATGGTTAGCCCAGCAGGTGCTCTGCTTGTGGCAACTTATGCAAACTGTGTCCTGTATCTGACTGAATGGCATGTACTCAATAAAAAAATATTGGTGGCTTGTTCACATTTCAACACTAGTGATGGCAATTCATCTTGTACATGTTGGTATGTTGGATTCACCCACTCCTCTGGTTTTTGGATCAGGGTATACTGTATATGAAAGACCTTCGCAGGTCTGTAGTAGAATCATAAAATGGTACTTTTGAGAAGGCTTGCAGTGTAGACTGTAGAGGAGTTTTAAGGTGACCCCCAGTCTCCAGCACAGGAAAAGAGGGAGAGAGATGAAAGAAGACCCTGTGTCCACAGCTTATCAAACTTTAATACACTCCGCCAGCACTGGCAGCAAAGACGAGAGGAGCAGTAGGAGTTTGTGCTCACACACACATACACACACACTCACACAAACCATGTGTGCTTTATCTAGCTTTCTGATAAAGTCCTGTGTGATTGAGAAGGAGAAAAAAAGGATGGTCAGCATCACATGAGAGGACAGTTGCGTTACATTGAAACAGTCGCTGTAAAACAGTCGCGTTGTACATCATTTCAGTTCAGTACAATTCAATTCAGTTCAAATTTATTTGTGCAGCCAATGCTGTCACAGAGCAGCTTTGCGGTAATCCGCACCCGAGCCTGTAAGGAGCAATACGAGGGTAATGGTGGCAGGAAAAACTCCTTAAGAGTGTGAGGAAAAACGATTTGGAGGAACCAGACTCAAAAGAGCCCATCCTCCCATGGTTGACACCGATCGCAGAGAGCTATGAGAATTGGGACTGCAGGCTGAGATTAAACATTGAACATTGTCCAGATCAAGCAGTGCTAGAAATCCTTGAGATATATCAGTAAGTAATAGCTGAAATCCATTGTATAGTTCAGGAAATCTGATCAGGTGAACTAACAATTCAGTTAAACATACTGATCAATAAGGTATTAAAGACTTGAATCTGTTTTGCAAAATATAAATGTCAATGACAATCTGAAGTGCTTCACACAAACTCTAACACATTCTCTCAGAAAATATATTATTTGGATTGCATATACATTTTTTGTAAACTCCAGTCATTAAATGGATTGAGCGAAAAGTTAAACAGTCCTAACTGTTATTGTAAAATATATTCAGCAATCAAATACACACACAGAGGGTTGTCAGCAATGTATTCTTTTTCAGTTCAGTTCAGTAGCTTTTGATTTAATAGAGCACCATTTGAAAAGCAAAGAATTGTCCTTGATTAATTAACTGACACTTCAGGGACATTAGTTTTATGTCATTAGTAAACCTAAAGCCAGCAGAAAGGTGGAGCTTCAGAGGATCCTTAGCGATTTGTTGGTTTCTGGTAATTATCCTATATCTTTCTCATTTTTCATCATTATCAAAAAAAGAATACTTTTCTTTTGTATTTTAAGTATGAATACATGCTACTTCCATTGTAATTATTAGGTTTGTGTGAATGTTCTGATATTAATGCTTTCTGCTGCAGTTTAGTAGTTCAGCCTGTATTGCTAATATAACAGACAACTGGCCATGATGTATCAATTCGCTCTGCAAGTTCACAAAACCAGGTAAATCACATGAAATGGATGGTTCCTGTTTCTGTTGCCAATTTTTTGCTACTTATGGAGCAGTGTTCTTTGATACAGATGTTCTCAGAGAGCTACCATCAGCCAAGCTTTTATATTGAATTACAGAGGTTAATATGGCTTAAATATTTTGAGTAGGTGGGTGGATGACAACTGATGATTTGTTTTTTGATTTACTCATACAGACTTTATTAAAGACCATTAGATGTCACAAAAAACTTAATAAAAAATCAAATATAACTTAAAATCTACTTTTGCAAATTGCATGTAATAAATAAATAAATATTGTAACTGCATGAAATTAAGGCAATCTGTTTACAAGTTTAGGGTTGTTACACATATGCTTCACACTTTAAGTTGACATTTACTGTAAGAGCTGTACTTATCTTTTGCCTTAAGATTAAACCAATTGCCTTAATTTCATGCAATTACAATATTTATTTATTACATGCAATTTGCAAATGTAGTTTTTAAGTTATATTTCATCATTTGGCACAACAACACCTTTACAATATACATGGGAGATGGAAACATGTTTTATTTTATTAATTTTGAACAGTTTCTATTGGTTTATTGATCATGGAACGCTCACACAATGTAAGGGTTGGTTGATGTTACCTGATGGTGGAAAAATATACTTTTGGTTTGCTGCAGCTTAAAGAGAAAGACATACATTGAAGAAATACAGTTAACAATACCATGCAAGGTTTTCATTTGCAAAGTAAAAGCAGTCCCATTAGAACAGTACAGAGGGGGAGCAGGGTGGGGACAGAGTGAACATTTAGGGGCTGAACTTCATCTTCCCTTGCTCTTGTCAGTGTGGATTACTGAGGTGACTTTGAGCGTTCCTTTCTTGTTCGGTAGTGCGAGCTCTGCCGGCTCGGCATGATGCTGAGAAATACATTCACTGCCTGAGGACAGCTCACACTCACACAGGCTGTTAGTGTGCGAGTTTGCAAGAGGAAAGGTGAAGACTAATGGCAGCTAGAATTTTCTTTTCTTCATTTAGACCTTGGCGTCTGAGTTACATCTACAATGCGATTAGATATCCATATCATGACAATATGAGGATAAACACAATCATTGAGGTTCGTAGGGGTGGGCTTATGTGATATGCAGAGGTTTTATTTGAGTGTGTGTGCATCACTCTGTCCGAGGGTGCTTTTCTTAAGCAGTATTTGAGCAGTGACAGTCTGTTAAACACCACAGACTGAGGAAGCTCTTGTGAGAAGGAGATAAGGCATAGAGAGAGAGAACCCAGGGAAGTGACAGGGGAAGACTGAGTACAAAAGAAAGAGAGAGAGAGAGAGAGAGAAAGAAAGAAAGACAGGGGAGGGGGGTTTGAAAGGGTTTTAGCTGAACTTCAGCAGGCTAACTCAAGCTGCTCTCTGGAGAAGTTCCTGGCTCTTGTGACTGAAGGTTTGGGGATAATGATTCTAGACATTGTAAGGTATGTGGCTCATTCAGACTGCAGTTTAGAGGGTGTGAGGGTGAGGAGAGTGGGATGTATTCTTATAGGCGATAAGGATATAACAGAGAACATTAAGGATGTTCTCTGCTCTGTGGTGTGCCTGAGGTGTGTTTAGAAGAACAGCCAGGATTGTTGAAAGCCTCTTTTCTCCTTCTAAGGAAGGAGTTAAAAGGTGCATAGGGCTCTCTTTCTCTGTCTCTGTCTCTCTCTCTCTCTGTCTGTCTGTCTCTCTCTGTCTCTGTCTGTCTCTCTCTCTCTCTGTCTCTCACCTCTTTTTCTCTCACACACACTCTTTCTCCTATACAGGCTGTTTCTAATGTCGTCCAGCGATTTTAAAGTTTTGAACATGAGAGAGAATTCTCTACACCCTTAAAATGGTTTGCCAATGGTTCTCTAATAAACGTTAAGAATACAGAACACTATATGGACAAATGTATTAGGACACTTAAATGCAAGTGTCCCAAATGTATTGGGACACTTGCATTTAATGACGAACCCGGGCCGCGGCAGTGAGAGTGGCAAATCGTAGCCACTAGACCACCAGGGAAAGAGTTTGCCTCTGAACCAAGAGATCATGGGTTTGAATTAAGAGGTCATCTTCCGCATACCACCACTGGGTTCCTGAGCAAGACCCTTATCCCCAAGTTGCTCCAACCAGACTGTCCCCTGTAGTCAGGGCACGGAAGTCACTTTGGATAAAAAAGCGTCTAAATGCCGTAAATGTAAATGTAAATTTGTGAGGTCAGGTACTGATGTCAATCTCGGTTCTAGTTCATCCCTAAAGTGTAGGATGGAGTTGATGTCAGGGCTCTGTGCAGATCAGTCAAGTTCTTCCGAACTCATCCAACCACGTCTTTAGGGACCTTACTTTGTGCACTGGAACTCAGTCATGCTGGAATAGAAAAGGTTCTTTCTCAAACTGTGTCCACAAAGTTGGAAGCATGGCACTATCCAAAATGTCTTGATATGCTGAAGCATTAAGAGTGCCCTGAACAATCAAATGATCAAATCTGTTAGGTGTCAATATTGCATAGGTCACTCCAGGACCATACCAGCATGTCGTGCAAATTAGTTCAGCATTTGGATGTCTGACTACAAACCCTTTTGGAGGTCAATATTCAGTTTAATATTTGAATGTCTGGCTAGGAGATCAGTGTAAGACAGGTGTGGGAAATAGACAAAAGCTGTCAATATCAGTGGTGGTACAGTTGTAGCATTGTATTCCTCATGCTGTCATTGTTTACTGTTTTTTTTTATCTTTGTATTTATTTACAAAGATTATTATAAAAGTGTATTGTAAAAATGTATATCGGCAATCCTTGCACAATTTAGTATTTGTATTTTTTCCATTTCATTTTTCCTCTTTTCTCTCTCTCTCTCTCTCTCTCTCTCTCTCTCTCTCTCTCTTTCTCTCTCGTATATTTTTTTTAAATGTTGACTTTCCCGGCATGCACACATCGCCGGCGGCAGGCTGCTACCACAGGTCCAGTGTAAGGTAAATGAGTGTAAGCAGCAGCTCCTGTGTGGGGACTTCCAGAGGTAAACATCTTGCCTGGCCCGGGAGTGACGTGCAGCACTTCTCTTTTAACAGCTATCACTGTCCACGCTGTCTAAATGGAGGAAAACATTGGCATTATTGATTTAGGTTTCTCTGCATTTCTCTCCCTTTTTTAACACTTTGACAGCAGTAAGAACATTTTTGGCATGTGAAATTTCTGGCCAAAAAACTGAGCAGTTTCTCCAGTTACTCTGTCCCCTTCTTTTGTTCTTCTACTATATAAGCAATTTCATTATGAGCGCACTTTAATACACATTTAACACATTGACCAACTTACCTGGCTTCTGAGTCTTTAGACTTCTATTTGTAACTAACCTTTTCTGTAAGTAGTATGGCACTAATATTTATCAATATACCATTTCTTTAAAGTATCCAGGTGCCTCTTCTAATTTGTAAAATTCAGGTGTCTTCATTGCTGACACAGGTGTGCAGTTGTATATACACAGTTTGTATAATCTTCACATAAAAGCACGGCTAAAAGAGTGCAGTCATTATGGTCCATAACACCAAGCACAGTCCCAGGTGTCTGCTAGAGGGGTATAAGGCACCCAGCTCTGAGCTTTAGAGTAGAGGGCTGTGTGCTTTGGAGCTCGATCCAGGACCTTTGGGATGAGTTTAGTGGTGTTTGTGATCCAGAACTAATCATTCAATATTAGTACCTAACCTTACCAATACTCTTGAGGCTGAATGCCATCAAATCCTCATAGCAGTGTTCCAACATATGGTATAAACACTAGAGACTGCTGCAAAGGAGGGACACACTCCCGATTAATGTCCCTGATTTCAGAAGGAACATTAGATGAGGAGTTATAGTTATGAATGTGATAAACTGAAATGTAGACCCATATAGAGGCCCTTAAGGGTTAATGCGCCTGGTAAACACCAGGCAGTAGCAGGCAGTAACATACAGCATAGGGTTATGAATGTTGAAGATTGTTCATTACCAGCCTAAGAATGCTTGCGTAAGTAGCAAGATATGGTAAACAGAATGAATTTTCAAAGCTTTTTAGAAAAGAAATCTCTCGGGTCACAAAAGTTACTTTTGTTATCTTTGCTTTTTCTTTGTTTTTCCGAAGGTATAGAATACACAACAAGCGTTTATCATGTCTAATGCATGATAAAAATCTGGAAAATAAAAATACATATGCATATGAATCAACCGAATATCATGTACATTACCTGTCAAATATGAATCTAAGGGTTCTGGTGTGAGGGGAATATCTGCCCACTTTTTATATGAAAAGGCAATTTGTGATATTTGCTTAGATATCAATGTTAAAATTACACCCAGGACCCTAAACTGAGCATACAGTAACTCATAGTGAGCACATGTATAAATGTGTTAAAGTGTGTCAACTGATGTGTGTGTGGGGTCTCATCTCAGCATAAAAGAAGTAATATCTCCCTCTTTCTGTGTGTGTGTGTGTGTGTGTGTGTGTGTGTGTGTGTGTGTGTGTGTGTGTGTGTGTGTGTGTGTGTGT
>JBBJLR010000002.1:10486423-10516743 GCA_037577145.1 Brachypetersius gabonensis | reverse complement strand
ACACACACACACACACACACACACACACACACACACACACACACACACACACACACACACACACACACACACATTGATATAAATTCTTAGTCATTCTGCATATTCATAGCAGTGGGGTTGCTGCTATCCTTTGTTTGCTGTTAATTATTGCCACATTGCAAAACCAGGCATGGAGCTCCACAGGAAACAAACACTGATTAACATGATTGGGCCTGCTGAGAATGGGAGTCCAGGTGAAGTGTGTTGACGGCTAAACTATTCCCACCCTCTAACCCCAGCAGTCTTGCCTCCTTGCCCTTTACGCCTCCTGAAACAGATCAGCAGCAAATGTCTATTCTATGTGTCTGGGATGCACGAACATTAGGCTAATTCAAGTACCGAGTGGCTTAAATTAGGTAAAAGATTTTGTTTGATAAATGTAATAACTGTTCAAAAGCAGATTATGAAAGAGATATGATAATTATGAGACAACCCAACCCTGTGGAATCTGGACAACAGAGGTGCATTTATTTAATGTCATACTTATTTGCCTTCGATATGTTGAGGCCAGTTTGGAGGACCGTGTCCTGTTGCTTTTGCTGTTAAAATGAGAAAATTGACTGCAGTCTCTCTCTCTCTCTCTCTTTCACACACACACACACACACACATACATACACACACATACACAGGCCCTCTCTCTTAAGTGTGTTTTGCCTTGGACAGGAAATTTATTCCTGTTAGCACAAGATAGCCCAGGCTTAGCCTAGCCTTGGACTGACACCTGTACATAGAATTTAAATGTACTACAATAAATATACACATGCCATCTCACTAGGTATTCACTAGACACGTGCCTGTGACCATGAAAACGAAATAAATATTTATCTTCCATACTTATTATTACTGCCCCCTACTGGTCTTTTAAATGAAAACCAGTCCTTTACAAAGGCTAAGTATTTTAAAGGAACAGAGATATTAATGCTGTAATTCTTATCATATCACTGACATGTGCAAATTTAACATAATTAATGCTGCTTCCTTCAGAAAGAGTACCTTTTTTAGGAATACATTACATTCAAAAACAATTTATGTAGGTGGAGGAGAAAGATAAAATAGGGCACCCCTTCTGATATCAACTGAACTGAAGTCTGGTTTGTATGGAGATCCACTTGGGTTGACTGTGCAAGCTGTCTTAATGACGTCAAGTGATGTTTTCAACAATCTGGCAATTTCTAAATGGCTAAACTTTGGGCTCCTTTAAGCCATGTAACAATGCTCCGTCTGTGTTGGGGTTTATCATTGAGTCCATAAGGGATAAATCACATTTAGGCATGACGGTGGTGTTCAGAACAATCTTATTATCCATGCCACCAGCTGCTAAAGCTATTAGAAAATAAGAGTGCAGTGCCCAGTGAAGGGGATAACTACTCTTACTAAGCCAGTGGATCACAGAAAAAAAAAAAGCTTTTCTTGCTCTAGCTTAAAGCGTTAGGCCTATGTATAGCCTGTAAACTGTGCTAGATATCCTGTGCATTTACTACTGTATGACTGAGACTTTGGCCTCATATCTACATGAAGCACAATACTGTATATGTACTGAATACGCACTGGATGGACTTCCGTTTTTCACTTTGCCACTTCTTAATTTCTCATTGAGTCTAAATCAAAAGAGTAATACTCATATAATCAGTGAAAATCAATCCAAAGTGAATATTGTGACGTATACTAATAATGCCCTTGTCATTTAAAAGCGTCCTCTTTTTATGCAGGGTATATTAAAATCTACTTCTTTCTGTTGCCATGTGCACAAAGGTCAAAAGTTCATTTTATTTGGCCACCCATGAATACATTTTTGAGTGGAGGATACAGGTGTACGTGTAACTCTTAACCCAACTAGCACTGTAGATGCAAGAATGGCTAATCTGGGGAGACACAGCCAGTGTTTGTTGAATGGTGAATTAGACTCAACAGGAATCAGCATGCATTCTGTTATCAAGGCCTAATCATCCTTTCAATTACAGAGCAGAAATATTCGCCTCTAATTGATCTGGCCTGCCGATTTGTTTCGATTTCTCGTTACCTCAAGTCGTTTATCCCCTCTACCCACTGGCAGCTAATGAATGGACTCGTTAGGAGAGGGCGTGCCTAAGTGAAAGTGACTCTAAGCATGGCACAGCCAGATGCATGATGGCAGGGAGAAGGCCGAATGTTAAAACAGCAGGCAGTGTAATGGGCACCTCATTGCTGGAGAGGCAGGCAGGAGAGTGGGCACCTGTCCATTAAGCCCCACTGCGGGAGCAGGAGTTAAGTGGCCTAGTCATAGTGGAGGTTTGAAGGGACAGCTGCCTGCAGCAAGCAGCTGCCAGCCTGCGAGGTGGTGGTGGCAGTGGTGGTGAGGAAGCTAGGAGCGTAAATGAAGAGATGCACAACTTATTCATGAATGCGCCTGGTTTCTCTGTGCATTTTCATCATATAATATAATGTGTGAACACTGGGGGTGGGGAGAACACTAGAAGAGGTGCTAATGAGATTGGACCATTTTGAAGGCTTAGTTTAAAATTGCTGTTATCTTTTTTGTCTCTCTGTTAAGGCACATTTTATATACTGACAATTTCTAATGGCACATTCAGTTCTATGTATGTGACTACATTTTCCTAATCGGCTCCCTTAGTAGAAATATTGTGTCTTATTTAGAGGAAAGTCCGATGTCTTATAAACATCTGCCTTTCATTCAAATGTAATTGTGCAATTGCTTGTTAATTACATAGTTACATAACGAATAGCACTGACTTTCAATTAGCATTTTTGCAGTAACAGGTTTGAGTCTGTAATTCCACTTGTTTCAATGAGCTAATTAATATCAAATTACAACAACTTGCATCATCGCAGGCAATAATTACATCTCTGGGCTAAGAGAACTTCAAATTAAATTGTAGCATCACTTTCTATCAGTACACTATCCAAAAGTCTTCTGAAATCCAGGGCATTACCAGGAAGTTTGTTCCTCTTTGCTGCAGGAGCAGCCTCTATTCTTCAGAGAAGGCTTTTAAGTAGATGGTGGAACATTGCTGAGGATTTCCTTCACTCCAACTCCAGAGAGCGCACTGCTCCACAGACGCTTGGCATTTGTCATGGCTCATATGCAGCTGCTCCAGAGTATCCTATTATATTGGAGATGCTTTTCTATGAAATTTGATTGTGCAAGCCGAGTTTGCTCAATTGAACTTGTGCCAGAAATGAATGCACCTCAAAACAGCTGAGTTCACTATTTAGAAGGCCTGTCCGGATACATTTGGACATTTTGCAGAATTCATAGTATCAATTCTAGTTTTTAATTTCAAGCAGCTCTTGGTATATGACGCTTTATCTAGCTTGATGATATCCGCTATATTCCTAATTTGATTTAAATACCCCATTGAATCTGCTTATTCAATCCTGCAGTACCTATAGCACTGTGCCCCTGGGCATTCAGTTCTTTTGCCTCTTAAGAAGAGAGGTGGAGGACTGGAGCTGTACAATCGAGATTGAATTAGAGCAAACATCTGAGGAGTAATTGACAGGGGGATGAATTCTCACTCCACTCCCAGTGTCTCCTGACGTGATCAGCATACCTGCAGTGCTCGGTATAGAGAGTATGCTTGCAGAGTGCTTGATGGCCATATCAACACGTGATCTTGATGCCAATTTAGACTAGCCTGCCTGCTGTTCTCCGCTTCGCAACCAGCACAGTGCAATGAGCATAAGTCATGCTGCCTCAATTTGCTGTATAAAACAAAATCTAATTTTCTCTAACAGCGTTTTACTTTGTTCGTAATTGAAAATGCTTTGTTGAGACATTGTAGTGTAGCAGGCTTTTCTGTGATCAGCTGTTACTTTGCATAACCCTTTTGATGTGCTGATGCTGGATGGGCTGGCTTAGTTGGAGAAGTTTGATGTTTGAGTCAGATTCCTGCTTCACTATGACATTTCCCACGGTTCCTCTTTGATCAAGCACGTTTCAGCAGTATAAGCTTGATCATTAGGTCATTATTATCATATCATTAACACATGAGTGTCATTCAGCCCTGATAATGCACTTTGAATTAAACATGCCAAAACTGTTCCTTTGGCAGTGTGGCCATCTTCTGGTCAGAAGTGGAATGACATGAAAACTCCTACCCCTTTTTAAAGACCCCTGTGACAAGATGATATTGACTGTGTCAGAAATAATAAGAGCTGATAAGGCAGATCGAATAAACAGCACTTGTGTCAGATAATCAATCACAGAACACAAAAGCATTTTATATTTAAGCTGTTTGTTATTTTCCATGTAATTATGCTGTTAGAAATGACCTGGGATATTGAGCCTAAAGATGACTGATAGACAGTCAGAACACTCTGCTTCCCTCAAATATGTTTATTCTGGCTTGTCTGTTATCTCTGGTTCTGTCAGTAAAGGAGTCATGCGTGTTTTTTTGTTTTTTTTACTGTATCACAGAGAGATTTGATCCAAAAATTTTAAAGAGGCCATGTTTTTTTTGTATTCTACGGTTTCCTGTGACGTACACATGGCAGGTTTATGTATTGAAAACAGTCATAATTAAATTTTACATGACAATTTTCAACCTCTATTTATTTGCAACTTTAATGTATATATGTACACTATATGGACAAAAGTATATATTCAGGGTTTGGGCTAGACCCCTTACTTCCAGTGAAAGGCAACCTTAATACTTCAGCATATTTGGAGTTTGGAGAAGCCAGCATGGTTGTGCCAGTGCTCGCAAAGCAAGGCCCATAAAGACATGGTTGGATGAGTTAGTTGTGGAAGAATTTGACTGGCCTCACAGAGCTCTGATCTCAACCCCATCCAACACCTTTGGGACGACCTTTTGGGTCCAACAGAATGAATGGACACACATTCCCACAGACACTGCAAAGTCTTGTGGAAAGCCTTCCATAAAGAGTGGAAGCTGTTATAGCTGCAAAGGAGGGACCAACTTCATAATAAAGTCCATGTATTTGAATCCCATTAAAGTCCCTTATTTTCTGATTTACTGTCCTATATTATGCCTTATTCCAATCCTTCAAACAGCTTCTGTGTGAGTGTGTGGTCAATCTACTGTAGACTGAATATGTATTCATTGTTTTTGTTAGTGTGGAAATGGATTTTTACAGCTTTGTTTCCAAATGCAGGAGTGAACCAGGCTATTTGTACCAATGTACATATACTAAATAAAACTTTACTAATTTACAGAAACTATGAAAAATGTACAGACCTCATCACCAACGTAGCTCGGACTTAATAACCTGTAGAGACAGTAAGGACAGCCACTGCACTCTCAGCTGGACACATTCATGTTTAGCACATTCTGCCTAAGGGCTGAAATCAGTGGGAAGGTTTGGTGAAGCCGCTCAGGAGTATGATGATGTGCTTGTGTGTGGGAGTGTGTGAATCATGCTCTTTGGCTCTTGGTGTGAGTAACTGACGTCAAGGCGGATAGACATGGACAGGGTACGGAATGTTCTCCTACTCATTAGTCAGAAGGATGTGAGGCTGGTTGCTCAGGCCATGGCACTGATCACTGATACCACCTAAAAACCTGGGGGGTCACAAAGTATGAAGCCCCCCAATATTGTCTCCTATACACTCCCCCTACCCCCTAACATAAACACACACACACACACACACGCGCGCACACACACACACACACACACACCTAGAGATGATGGGGATTCCCATCAATTATATTTTGCAGTGTGGTGGACAGATGAAGCTCTTTAAAGATGACAGTTTTTTTCTGCAGCCATCACTGCTCATCGTGCTCTTTGGACGCTGCTCATTATAGGCGGTTCCTTCGCGTGTATCAGTGTGTTATGATCCAGGGCGATCAGCCCAGGTGTAGCTCGCTGTATCTTTACACGCTTCTTGTAGAGCTGCTCTATGGTGGGCGCGCGCATCTCGCTAACAGCGCGAGAAAGAGCTCCCCAGTCGTTTCCTGGATTCTCAGAGATGGTCCGGCTCCCTCTTCATCACAGGTAACGTGAGGTGTACTTCCATTCTTTGCACAGCAGGCTCGGTCGTGTTTATCTGGAGATGCAATGAAACGCCATGCAGAGCAGCATCAGGCAGAAATCAATGCTTCTGTGGCGTCTTTCATGTTGGCTGTGCTGAGAAAATCAGCGCGTAGACGTTGCTGCAAACGATACATGACACATCGATTTAATTGTACCTTTTTATACTTATGCATGGATACAGATATAATTACACACATATAAATTATGCATTGAAATACTATATGTGATACATTAATTTGGTTGCTAGATAGTGACAATATGCAATATTCCAATACTCCAATATTATTTTAGATGAGTTGTGTATTAGTTGGAATTATGCTTTGATGAACATCCTTTTTTTTTTTTATTGCATCATCATGTGTCATCTTTTTTAACTCTGACTTGTCATGAAGATGAAGTGATTAGGAGTTATCCTAATGTCAAGTCAGATGTATTTGTATAGCAGTGTTTGAGAGAAATCAACAGTCATCAAAGGGGGATGACTGTCAAGACAATAATTTAAGAAGCATTCAGAATTTAAGGAACAACTTAAGAACATGTACTTATTAGCAACAATTGTGAAAGAGATGAGGCTACCTATCATTATCAGTAGATAGATTAGCTTAGAGAAACAAATGATTCATGTTGGAGTCTAACCAAGCATGCCAAAAAATCTAAAAAAACAAAGACGTGCACAAGCCTGTGAAAGCTCTAAGGGGTTTAGTATGAGCAGGTATGGGATGCAGTATAGTGTACAATGTGCTTAACTCGATAATGTGTTCTCTCTACCATTGAGCAGTACTTAAGCAAACAGTGTTTCCACCAGCAACCGTATGGATTACAACAAAGCCAGTGCACTTTAGTAGGTGATATAACATGGAGTTGATGTTGTGTTAAAAGCAAACTGTGGAAAAACAATTACTTCCATTCTGAGTCCTTCACAACTTCAAGAGATCCAGTGACCAAAGATCAATATTTGCCGTTAATGTATGTGTTTTCATGTACACATAAGGGGCAGTCATGTCAGATAAATGAGAGAAACAGACTAAAATGCATAGTGGAGCTGAAAGTGTTGGTAAATGTGTTGCAAGTGACCTGTTCTCCTGCATTTTTATTTCCCTTTATGAAATGAAGGGAACATCAGGCCAAGACTGTGTTATTTTAGTAACAAGCAATGATGAGATGGATCTCTTCACACATATAATACTAAGATAACACAGTCTTGGCCTTATGTGTGAAGAGATCCAAAGATTCAAGTCGCTCACTTGAAGTGCCTATGAGCATATGTGAGAAAATGTTGGTGCAGATAAAATATTTAGATGCTTAAACTTAACAATTATATATTTATGAAAGTCCAAGTCCTCAGAGCCTTGGTGATTCTTAAAAATGTATGACACTGATGATAAGCAACATGAATACACTATAAAAAAGCTCAAACTATCAAGGCAACATGATGCATCAAGATTTTTGAGAATCTTTTTAATGAAACAAAACCTTGTAGTTCTATTTTGGTCATATTTACTTTATTGCAATCTCTCTACCTTTTACATTATTAAAAAAATGTTACAATGAAGTGGTCAAAAAAGTGGTTAAAGAATGTTCGTTTACATGGATGACCGTTTTGAAGATACAAAGTTTTGTTTTGGCAGTGATCATTTGTTCATTAAGCCAGAGTTTGACTGCCAATATAATTTAGCCTACTTTACATTTATGGCATATGCTTTTACCCAGAAGACCCTCTAGTTTAATTGTGTAAGAGCAGATATGTGATTAACGTAGTCTTTCCTAGCGAGACAGACTATTACAGGATAGTGGATACTTCACTGTGTTACCCACTGTGCTATATAAACCAAAAGCTAGAGACCAGAAGTGCAATGTTGCCATTCCTATTTTTATTGAATACAAACCCATGACTCAACAAGTGTTATTATATTACTTTACATTGAAATGTTATGATATCCAATAAATAAAGCGCGCACACACAAGCAGTCGTTGAGACATGGTGTGTTAAATGAAAATGACACAGGTGTCATTCTTCTAGTATTCTTATATACATCCCTAAGCTGGCCATCATATCCCAGAACATATATATGTATATATTATTGGCAGCATAAAACAAATCTAAGTTAGTTAAACATGCTAAGTACAAACAGTACAGTATAAGCAGCTGATGAGAAAAAATATCTTAAAATACAATGTATGAAACGTGGGTTTTGAATTCTCTCAACAGTTTCTATTCAGATTTCATATAGTAAATAAATGTAATTAACCTTGATTTTGACTAGAACCAAATTGAAACGGATGGGTGACTGGGTCAGAGCTTCTCCAAAACAGCAGGTCTTGTGAGGTTCTCCTGGTATGCATTTGTTAGTATCGACCGAAAGCGTACCAATGGAGAACAAATAGTGAAGTGCCGACCAGGTTATGCATGCCCAAGGCTCACTGATGTGCATGGGAAGTGAAGGCTTGCCCATCTGGTCTGATCACACAAAGGAGCTTCTTTTCAGTGACCAGTCAGTTTTTCAGCCTGCTGCGGTGTCACCCCTAGTGTAATATTTCTTTCATAAATTGTTCAATATGTACAAGGTTATCTTCCTTTTGGAACACACATATTTCAGTTGAAGCTATTATGTGTGCATTGGGTAATAAATATAGGCAACAGAGTATCTTCTGTGTGTGTGAGCATGTTTAGTAGGGTAATGCAGATCAGTGTTGCTGATTTCTAAATGTGTGCATGCATTATGTTAATTCTCAGGCTTGCAGAACTGCATGAGAGCTCTTGAGTTTTAGTAATCACTGCAGGAGGGGCTTTCAGGGCTCTGAGTGGTCTGTTAGGTCATGAAATACCCCTCTTGCAAACATTTCCCTTCATCCAATCATCATTTGAAAGGGCAAATGGCTTCTGTACTTTTAAAGCCACAGTCAGAACTCTGGATCCTGCAGCCTTTCCTTCAGATAATGGCACCAAACCGGCAAGCCAGCTTTCCAAACCTGTCACACATTCAGTGTATTTTCACCACATTTTCAGGTATTAAACTCAAAGCTAAGCATTTGTCACTGGACAGTTCCTAATAGAGGCTATGTAGATGCAAACAGCTCATTTTTTATTCTAAAACACTGCAATCATAGGTGTCCTACCGTATTTCCTTTTCACAGCTTCTCCAAAAGCAGTAAAAGTAGAATTAATCAAATAATTGTTCCTGGTTCACTATAAGAAGACAATTTAATTCTATGATTTCATGAATGGTTTCACTGACAGTTAAAAATGAGTGAAATTAAATCTCAGCAGACGATCATTTACAAAATAGGTCACTGTTACCCTGTGAGGGAGACATAGGGATGCTTATTCTGGCAGAAGGGATTTTCTCGTTGCCATGGAATTGATGGCCTGGTTGCTAAGGCGGCCATGTATTGCCTACTTCACTACAGGAGATCCTCAAAATTAAGTAATTAAGCCTAAATCTTTCTTTTATTGAATTGTTTTGTAATTGGCACTTTTGAGTATAATGGCACAAACAGACCACCCTCAGTGTCAGTGTTTGCTAAAAATATATGCTATAAATGGTTAGTGGTGTAAATCTACTATAATAGTTATTTTCCCTTTTGATTTGAGTCAGAAATGCTGACACATACAGATCTTCTTAAAACGTCGGATTTAATTTGCTATTAATCCTGGAAACATTTTATGGGAACATCAGGTTCCACAGACGAGGAACAGTATGCTGACATCTGACGTTTCTGTCTGCAGCAGGCTCTTGTCTAATGCACCTTGATGTAGCTGACCCCGCATTTAAGAAAGAAGATCTCCACTGAATTGTGTTGAATTTATCATTTGCACCGAACATTCGACCCTGTCCTCAACCGAGAACAGTCTGCTACAGTAACCATGGCAACTACAGCATCCAGTGGGTGAGAATACTTTCATCTTTTATCTAAAATATGAAGTAGTGATGCTGTGTTCATTTGTGTGTTTAGTGGAAAAAAATCACCCCCCCCCCTATTTTTTAATATTAAACTATTATGAAGACAGGATACAAATGTAAAATGATCATATGTTGAGAATACTTCAGTTTAAATGTTTTTCTTTAATCTAAATGATAACTGGCCTCTTACTGCCTGCATATCTGCTTGATGTAATTCTCTACTAGTGACAAATCCACTGGATTTCAGATCTATCCCCATATTCTCTTTAAGAAATAGTAAGCTGAAATTTTGCTAATTTTAAATGAAAATATTAGGAGCAAACGCCAGCCTGCAAGCTACATCCTAATTTCTATATCTCTCCCAAGTCTAGCAGCTTGAGGAGGCAAGCCATAGGGGACGTACTATTTATGTTGAGGACTGATCTTGGATCAGATTCTTCTGTATTTATGATAGCTGTTTTCATTAAAACTGATCCTAGAATCAGTCCTACTGCTGAGGTGTTTTGTGAAAATAAACCATTGTCTAACATGCCTGCCTCTAGGTACTCTGTGAAGCTTTGTTCAGTTTAATAACTCACAGTAAATCATACTGTGTCCCAGAATATATTAATGAAACCACCTGGATGAGGTTTTAGTTTGTTATGGAAGGTTTTAGGGCTGTATTTACAGATAAGATGTGGGTGACTGTTGACTTCTAGTGTAAGAAATGGGCACCAAAACCAATGGGCACTTATAAAAGTATTCATTCCCACTCTGTTGTTTTAGGTTCGTTCAACTTTAGAGAGTGACAAAGGGTGCTAAGAGGTGACCATGGTGAAGGAGTCGAGCTGATTCTTCAGGCATGGACTAAATTTGCTTTGAGTGGACCCTGCTACCATGTTCGTGTGTAATGCTACCTCTTTGGAAGGATGTGGTCTGCTGGAGCCGATGGAGGCTGATCTGCAGGATGCTGAGACCGCTCTCATGCCCGCCATGCTCAGAGTGGCACTGGCCGCCATCATGATCTTCATGATCACTATCGGTTTCCTGGGTAACGCCATTGTGTGCCTGATTGTCTATCAGAAACCAGCTATGCGATCGGCTATCAATCTGCTTCTGGCCACGCTGGCCTTCTCAGACATCATGCTGTCACTGCTATGTATGCCTTTCACCGCTGTCACTGTGGCAACAACGGACTGGAGTTTTGGGACAGGATTCTGTCGAGCGTCTGTCATGCTTTACTGGCTTTTTGTCCTGGAAGGCGTGTCTATTCTGCTTATCATCAGCGTGGATCGCTTCCTGATCATTGTGCAGAGGCAGGACAAACTGACGCCACACCGGGCCAAAATCCTAATCGCAGCATCATGGGCGCTGTCCTTCTGTGTGTCCCTCCCTTCTGTGGTGGGCTGGAGGACAGCTGGGATGGCAGAACGGGCATCTCAGTGCATCCTAGGGTACAGTGACTCACTGGCTGATCGGGGCTACACTGTGCTGTTAGCTGTGGCTGTTTTCTTTGTGCCGTTTAGTGTCATGTTGTACTCCTACCTGTGCATTCTGAACACAGTGCGGAGGAATGCGTTGCGCATCCACAATCATGCCACTGAAAGCAGTGTTGGGCTCAACCATGTCAGCAAGCTGGGCCTAACAGGTCTGCAGCGCCCGCCGCAAGTTAACGTGGACATGAGCTTCAAGACCAGGGCCTTCACCACTATCCTCATCCTCTTCATCGGCTTCTCCGTGTGCTGGCTGCCTCACACAGTGGTGAGCCTGCTGACAGTCTTCAGCCGCCAGTTCTACTTTAGCCCGGCCTTTTATCCTGTCAGTGTAGGAGCTCTGTGGCTTAGTTATCTGAAAGCTGTCTTCAACCCTGTCATCTATTGCTGGAGGATCCGCAAGTTTCGAGAGGCCTGTTTGGACTTCATGCCCAAGACCTGCAGGTTATTTCCCAAGGTTCCTGGTCGAAGTCTCAGACGCATTCGACCCAGCAATATTTATGTTTGTAGCAGTGAAACCCAGTCTTCAGTTTAGGGTTTGGACTAAGAATACCATCAACATTCAAGAGAGCATATAATGGGTAATACTTTATTCATCAGATCAACCCAGCTGCCAGTCATTTGTCTTTCTTGTTCTTCGCAGTAATTGGTCAGGGCATTCCAAACAGATTGTGAATTTGAAATACTAGCTACAAAAAAAGACATGTTTGTGGTAAAACAGTTTGCAAACAAAACCACAACAAATGTTTCACATCTTCATATTTCTCATTGTTCACCCATGCAATACAGGCAAATGTTTCTAAACTGGGTCTTATATTTTGTTTTAAATCTGTTAAATCAAATGAAGCAGTTTCTTGTGTAATGCTAATGAACAGTGAACCATATTGTGTGAAATTAAATAACTGGATAAATGAAAAAAGGCTATACAGATCATTTTTGTGATAATATAGCGTTACAGAGCAACAAAAGATTTTATTTTTTAATTTCAATTTTTTTATTTTTCAATTTTTCTAATTTAATAATTTTCACTCTAAAGGCAAATAGCTGTCCTTAAACAAATAGCAGGTTCTATTGATTATGACAATGACAATCTATTCATAGGGACTACCAGTCATTTACATCATGGGTCAAATCTCTGCTTATGATTTATTATTGTGCATGTGTTGTTCAGGACAAAACTGTTGGGACACTGCATTACTTTAATTTAAGCATTTGGTGGCAATGTTACTAAAAATGTAGGATTTTAAATAACATTTTTGTATGTCAAGTTTTATGTGACTCACTGAATGTCTGCACTACCTATGATTGCCCTCCTAATTGACCTTCAGAACTGCTGCTTTTGCTGTATTATTCCCGATAAATTCAAACTTGAAACATAAACTGCATGAATGATATTTGTACTAGTAGGAAAAATGCTCTCAGCACCTTGTCTTCGCAGTGTATGTGAAGGAGTTTAAATCATTGTATTGATTTTGATAGCCTTATTAAGGCTAAAGTTTCAGGTTTATTGCCATTGTTACGTCCCGAGTTTGTGAACTTAACCATTTTCGACAGTGAATTTAACCATTTTCCTACCTTTGGCTTGGATGAGGTTGCACCAAAGTAATAAAAGTTTATTCTTTGAACAAACTTATGGATTTCAATTGAGTTATGGTTTAATACTTGATTTGTGATCCTGGATGAGCCCCCACAAATGTTACGTCCCGGGTTTTTGGCCTTAGGAATAGGATGAATAATTAGAGGAGGTGTGCAACCAAACCACAAACTTCCGGCAGAAAAATGAGTAGACCACACAAACAGCTTGGGTGTATTTACAAAGGTTTATCTAAAATGTGTAACGTATACAAGACAATATACACAATATTTACACATACACTGAGACAGATACAACTATATACACTTATTTACACACGTAGTACGGACATAAGTAAAGTGGGACAACGGATAACACCAAAGGACAGAAATAAACCAAAAGATCCTAATCTACCAAAATCTTACCTACCAAAACTACTGGTGTCTGCCCGAAGAGCTTCCTCAAGTTTGCACAGTACAAAAAAACACTTAACACTACTCTCATTGAATAATTTTCTTCACTGGGGTCGTGGGTCCTCGGAGCTCAACAAAGCACTTAACACTCACAAAGTCTCACAAAGTAGGAAGAAAGTAAAAGCATTCCTGTACTAAAATAAACGGTAAAATAATAAGGTGCAAGGTTTTCATTTTTGATGTGAGACATTGTTTTGTTTTAATTTTGACATTTTGTAGACCTCACAATCCGAGGGCCCTATCACCACCATCGTAAAGAAAATCTCTACAGTCACGCATTTAGCATCAAACCACTTAAAAATACTTTCTTTCCATTTCGACTTTATTTTTTTAATCTGTGGAATTTGTCAGTCCTTTTTGGACCCTCCAGGTGAGTATACTGAAACCTGACTAAAGGCACAGTAATTAAAAACATATATATTAAATTTGAAAGCTAATTTGACGAAAATGGGGATAGACGTGACGATATTTTTGAGGTAGCTGCTGGCCTAGTGGTTAGGGAGTTGCACCTGAGATCAGAAGGCAGTTGGTTCGAATTCCAGGACTCACTGAGATACCCCTGAGCACGGTACAGACACATTGCTCCCTGGGGTCCTGTGTTCCTGGCTGCCTTTGGTGAATTGATTAAATTCAGAGAAAGAAGTTCACACTGTCCACACTGTCCACACTGTATGCTGTGCTGTACTGTGCTGTGCTGAGTTCACACACGGGACTAAAAGGGGCCACTTCACTTTTAGCAAGTGAGGACTTTTATCCAGGCCAGGCTGAGTTCGAAAAATTAAAGTCCGACTTCCGGTACTGTGGGCGGTGGGAGAAAGAAAGATGGCTGCCTACAGTGCTAGTCGGGACGGGAAGATGAGAAAATCTGAGGGAAACGAAGCTGAACCGGACCTCCTACTCCACCCAGAGCTTCTGTCTGCAGAATTCATTAAACTCATGTTACACGAGGTGAGACCAGCAGACACACTTTCCAGTTAAACAGAAGCCCGGAGGGAACTGCAGAACTGAACCAGCATTTACTGTTTGATGCAGCAGAGGTGTACAGGGGGCATCAGGGGTGTACAGGGGGCATCAGAGGTGTACAGGGGGCATCAGGGGTGTACAACGAAATCGGGGGTGTACAGGGGTCATTAGGAGCGTGTAGTTGGTTTTAGGAGTGTACAGGAGGCATTAGGGGTATAAAGTGGGTATCAGGGGTGTACAGGGGGCATTAGGGGTATAAAGAGTGTATCTGGGGTGTGCAGGGGGCATTAGGTGTGTGTAGCTCAACCATTGATAAAATCGTCACGCTATACAAGTGGATATAAGGATATATTATTAGAAAAACAGAACTGGCATTATCTGTCCCAGAGGGAGATACAGAATCTACTGCAGCATTACACTATGACTAAAATGTTCAGTATTTGTTTTACATTTATCAGACGCTTTTATCCAAAGCGACTTCCATTCTCTAACTACAGGGAACAGTCTCCCTGGAGCAACTTAGGGTTAAGGGTCTTGCTCAGGGAATGGTGGTGTGCTGCGGGTAGGATTCGAACCCATGACCTCTTGGTCTGGAGGCAAGTATCCTACCCACTGAGCTACCGCCGCCCCTGATCACAGTCACTATTCAGCTGCTGTGTTTCATCAACAAAGTACAAAATACTGCAATAAATGCAGACATAAAATACAGTACATTTTAAAACAATTAGATTAATGTTTGTATTTGTGATGTTTGTAGTAGACTGCTAATGAAATTACTTTTTTAATACCACTGAAATGTGGCAGAGGTCCGGATGTGGGATTACCGGATCAATTTAGAATCAACAGCGGTAGGAATTTTAGAGTAGATGTACACTGACAGGGATGACTTACGAGTGAAATGTTAAGTGCATGTTATTTTTTGATCTTTAGTGAATAAAAAAAAATAAAATAAAACCTTGTTAAAAACTTGTTAGGTTTTAGTGGTTCCACATATTTAGTGGCACGAATGACTACAATAAAAATAATTCCCCCGACACATTATTCACCCTTGCTGAATTGACATCGCTGATGTGTATATTGTGAAAATGTATTCATGAATATGATGTACATGCTTTTTTGTTACATTTTAGCTGTATCACCCACACTTATCTTGAGTCTGTTTTCACTACAAGGCTACAAGATGAATGTCCTTCTAGAGGAAGAGGTAGTAATAGGTATAATAAAGCTTGAGGTGAGGTGTTAGATGAGTTACCAACTTCTTAATTCACTTTTCCAGAGGAAGATAAACACAGAAGATAATCAAGATCATGACCAACTCACAGACCTATATATTCATCACATGATCCCTCGACCGCAGCGAGAACTCCCCAGTAATAGATGGGGGAAACGAATGGAGAAGACAAAAGCACGCCAAGGCTCGAATAGTGCACACAGGTGACACATACAGAGACAGCCATCTTGCTTCTCGATACTTTTAAACTTGCATGGAATGTCATGGAAACCATTTGTTCTCTAATAATTGTGTCGTCTTATTGTTCTTTTTTGTTACAGTTCAGCCACAGATAATGGCAGGAAGAGACCTCTGATTGTATTTGATGGAAGCTCTTCCAGCACAGGCAGTGTTAAGCTGAAAAGGGCCGGTGAGTCACCAGGACCTGCAGTTACAGATCGTTTAAAGCCCCCACCTTCTAGCATCAACCTCACCAACCCCATACGCAAGCTTTCAGGGTCCTCCACAAATTGTTCTCAGTCGTCATCTGCTGTTTCTTCCAATCTGGCTCCAGCATCAGCCTCAGGTAGTACCAGGAGTCCTACAGGCAACGGCAGCCTGAGTTCCTCTGTGCCATCAGGAAACTCCAGCAATACAAACACGAAGCTAAAGCGTGGAGCACCAAATGATGGAGTGCCTGGAAGCCCTGTGAGTACAGACATAAAATACAGACCAGCCCTTTGTCTTTCATCACTTGTTAATGTTGTTATTAAGTCTTCTGCATGCATTTTGTGCATCTTTATTCTTCAAAATTAGACCTGTCAAAATCGGGATCTGAATTTGTTGCTCAGTGTGATTCGATTCAAGAACAGTGTTGATTTTGCAAGCAACTATTAAGGGTGAAAGTGATCACTGCTGCTATAAGGCTGTCTGTAGAATGCATCTGATTTCTGTATCAGTGCACAGATATCTCTGGTCTGTTTTACAAACATGATATTCCAGATTTACTTGTGTAAAGATTTTCTTTACCACATTGCTAGAAGCCAATATAAAAAAAAACACAAAGCAAGGTGATTCACATAACCAGCCTACACTGCTCTGTGACGCTTGCTATTTCATATGATTGCAACTTACAAGCATGTCATCGATGAAGCAAAGAGAGTTTCCGTACATATTGTTTTTTATAAGCTGCGAATGCCTTTATTCTGTTTGCTGCTTAAACAAACTTTTTGTAGGGTCATGAATACATACTGTATAAGTTTGGATTTTCATATTCCAGTTTGGGGTGGGGGGCAGGGTTTGCACTGACGATTCACTTCACTTGCATGTGGTGAGTTTGAGGCAGACACAGGTTTCCAGTGGTATGTGTATTCTCCTATCGTTTAAGTAGAATGGATTATTTTGCTAAATATTTAAGATTCAAGATTCAACAGCGCTGGGTGAACATTTGATGTCAAATCAAATTTGAGGTCCAAACAAAACAAATAATTCTGAAATGTGAAGGGGACAGATTGAATGATGGTGACGCCCATGATTCTGTTTATTTATCATTTCCATTTTTTGATTGGTTTGTTGTTTCATTTTTACCTAAACATTAAATAATTTGATCTCTCAGACTGCTTAGGTGTATTGGGTGTTTGCTGAGGTGTTGCTATTTGGTTGCTGTGATATTCCAGGTGGTTGCTAAGGTAGCTGTATTACCCATGGAAGGAGTTATGGTAGGGCTGGGCAATTAATCGAAAAGTCATCAAAATCGACATTCAGAACCTATAAGCTATTACATTTTTCCAGGTTGATTATTTTGATTACTTTCCCTTTAAAAACACTACCGCGTGTGGAGGCACGTGACCCCGCTCCGTTATGTTACGTTAGTCCGCCGGCATGTCGAACATGAAGAGCTTAAACACTGAGTCCACTGAGCAACGTCTCAGTGAACTATGAGGGCAAAAAATAAAAAAATAAATAAAATAATCGTTCATTAATTGTAATCGAGTTAAAATTTTCAATTAATCGAGATTTTGGTTTTAGGCCACATCGCCCAGCCCTAAGTTATGGTGTCTCCTGGTAGTTGCTAGGGTGTTGCTGGGTGGTTGCTAAGATTTTGCTAAGTTGTTCAAAGTGACTGTGATGTCCCGGGCGCCATTACTGTTACTAAGATGTTATTAGGCTGTTGCTATGGTATGCTATGTGGTTGCTTAGGTATTGCAAGGTCATTGCTACGTTGTCCCAGGTGGTTGCTGAAGTACTGCTTATGTGTTGCTATGTAATTTCAGGCATTTGATTGCTGTGTAGTTGCTGTAGTCTTCCATGTGTTTGCTAAGTTGTTTCAAGGACACTGTTAGGTTGTTGACTTGGTTTCTAGGTGGTTGCTAGGATGTTGTTTAGGTATTCAGTGTTAGGGGGAAGTTGTTATTGGGTGTATTGTCAGAGCGTGAGTATCTAGAAGTGCACATGTCTTGAATATAGTTTGTTTATGATGTTTTAACTCTAAGTAAGTCAATGTAAAATGGTTTTTAAGGCATTTTGGACCATTTCTATCGTTCTGTTCATTGTGAAATGTTCACAAAATATACCAATAAAGACATCTTATGTTTTCTAATTATGTGGAAAAAGATGTAATGTTTTGAGGTTACAATATGCATACCGTGTTTAACTATTGTGTGTTTAAATACTGTGTACTTAATACTGTGCACTTAGCGTGAGTGTGAACTGATGGGTAGAAGTGCATTTTTTAAAACCAGTCAGAAACAGTTGGTTGAATGTTTATATACTGAAATGACTAATATTGCCTGGAAGTGAGAATCAATACCTTCGATCCTGAATCTGTCCTCTTTTTTTTTGCCTTATCAACATTTTGTAAACTATTAGCTCAACAAAACTTGCCTTTAATATTATTTTTAGAAATCATTAATGGTTACATAAAAGAACGACTTCCTAAAACCCATAAGCAGTCAGAGATTTTTTATCCCTTGGCTGCAGTTAATCTGCACAGACTCTGAAATACCTTGGTGATCTTGGTAAAAAGTCTGTAATTTTACATTTGACTGTATGTTGTTCTTATAAATGCCCTTTTCTTTTTACAGCAGGAGCTGAAGTCACCTGAGGTGAAAAAAAAGATTCAGCATGTCACATGGCCATGATCGCTAATCAAGAAGGACTACCGTTAGCTTTGCTGTGTCTCTCAGCAATGTGTCCAATGACAGAAGAAGCCATAAAGGGGTAATGAGCTTCTGCACTGGAATCTGGAGGTGTCCTGTTTTCCACAGAACCAGGAATGTCCACTGAGACCCTCACATATATGTGCCAACTGTGTAGATAAAGGACCATGTCATGTCTTGAACGTGATACCTACACCAACTGGTTCTACAAAATGATGAGCGTGGCTTTCCTTGGAAACACTGTTAAAATGTCATTTTATTTAAATAAAGAATGCTGTATGTGTTCACTACATCTCCTCTCAACATGCAAGGATAAAATCCTTCAGAAGAGACTGGAAAACATTTAACACCTGAAGATTTTTTCTGTTTTCAATTCTAATCACAGACATTTTATAGTGGAATGTCTGTCCATGTCTGTAAGCAGTTCTGCTATACCCTGTTTTTTTGGTTTTCCTATCAATAGTGACATTACTCAGCCTTTTATGAAAAAGTATTTATGTAATCCATTAAAAATAAAATTCTTTTGGCCAGTCTTTAACCATTTAAGGGCCCGTTTTGTACATTTTCCTTCTATTCCATTTTTCCATGACACTGAATAAGGAAATATATGTAACTGTAATGTCACAAAAAGTAGGATTTGAAATTCCATTTATGAACTGAATGGATAAGGGAGTGAGCATTCATTTTGAAACCTTAACGATATTTACATACTTCAAGCCTTTTTAATTGATGATACATGTCCTTTAATATTGCAGCTGCAATATGTAGTGGTGTAATTGGAACACTAATATTTTGTCCACATGGTTTAGCCCTACTGTGGATTAACATTTACATGTATCTTTATAGACATGTAAATAATTCATGAGTGAAATTAAACTTGGAATTTTCATTTCGAGGACTTTATTTCATTGTACTGTATGAGTTTGTTTCCTTTATAGATGTCCAGGTAACCATTCAACGTTTTTGGCTGCAGTAACTTTGTTGCACACTAGGTGGTGCTGTTTTTCTGAGTTCCACTGAAATATCACTAGTTTGCGATTTTAGTGTGCCAAGTGTTTTTGGATAAAACATGAGAAAAATTTATTTTTATTTTTATTTGTATTCTTGGTTACATATAAGCCTTCTTGGGAAGTCTTCACAAATAAAATGCCAGACAATCTTTGTGCTTACTCTGTTAGAAATGTGTTAGGCCACAATAAAACCACTGATGAACAGGAAGCAAGGGCTGCGTGTATAAATGCTCACTATCAAATCAGAAAAAAACAGGATCATTAACTAGATTAACTTATTAATATATATTTTAACTGTCATTTTTTTCTAACATTTTTTGCTGTTATTTTCTAAGTGTATCAGTTTTATCATGAAGCTTTTATTGCTCATGCTACATAAAAAATACTAATGGCAAAAATATCAGTGGCAATTACTTCACCAACTACTGAAGCTGTTAATGGATAGGAAGTACATTTATTTGCCTGTTCCTAAGTGTGCATCAATGGAATTGCTGGTATTAATATCTTTTGTTATGATCAGGATTTGTATGGGTTCATCAGATTTTGCCCACACCGCTTGTTTCTGCTTTTTGTTCTGTATCTATGATTTTCTCTTTCTCAGATGTCCTTGCCGCACTCAGGGCACAGGATGTCATCTCTCTCGGTCAAAAAGCCTCGGCCCACGAGAGACACGGAGCACTTCTTGCAGTTGAAACAGTCGTTGTGCCATTGGCGCTCCTCGAAGGAGATGTATTTGCTTCCTCCAAGACCTACAAACCATAGGTAAGAGTTAAAGACACCAGATAACAGACAGCCGAGTAAAAGATGAGCAAAAGGACCTTCTTTTGGAACAGTTATCACTTTGGGATTACCTTATCCTACTTACTGAGAAATTTAAAAGCTGCAGCAGTTGGAGCTCTTGCAGATCTACCTCCCTGAAAAGTTTACTTGCAACCTTGACTGAATATGTGTGATCATCTGTCCGCATTATTAATTCTGGAGATTTCGATTTTAGCGGCAGGTTGAGAAGATGCAGTGGTGCTTCATGGGGCTCGGAGTAAAAATGATTGCCTTCACCCTTCTAGTGCTGGTGATGACATGATTTAGGGGAGCCCCGGTTAATGGGGGGAACTGTAAAAATCCAGAGCTTATAGCTAGACAAAGCAATTATTCACAGAATTGTTGCATGTGGCCACTCGTATAACGCAGGTATGACACACTGCCATGTTGTGAGCTGATGTAGTTGGTGAAGGGGCTAAGTGCAGAGAACGGTGCTGTGGTATGTTCATGGATGACAAATGGACACATTACACTTTTAGTTTAAAGAACTGCATAATTTAAATGCAACTTTGAATAGCTAAACTGATCAAGTGACATTGTCTTGGTTTTTCTGGATAGTGAGGTTTTAGGTGAAAATGTGTGTGTACCACTAATGGGGCTGGTGCAGGAGGCACACTTCTTGGCATACAAGTTGCAGAAGCAGTTAAGGCAGTAAGCAAATTCATCCCGGGATGTAAAGCGCTGGCCGGAGAGCTGCTGTTTGCAGCCAGTGCACAGGAAGCAGTCCTTATGCCACGGCTGGTCATGGTAGGTCACTCCTCCAGTGGTGATGGGCTGGAAGGAGTAGGAGGAGAAATAAAACATGAATACCCACACAGTGCTTCATTGTGCATTCTTTAGATTCTCTGAGAGCTATTAATGCCATCTGCTCTCGCACAGAAATTCCAGCCTATTGTCAGCTTGTGTGTGATAGTGTTATGACGTCTTCCCTAAAGCTGTTTTGAGGTGTTTCCTGGAAGAATGGGTGATGGACTCCAGAGTATGAAATAAGTACTTAAAAAAACATTACCTTCTTGCAGTGCACGCACTGCATAGCGAACTGCTTCTCATAGCAGGCCACACAGTAGTTATTGTTGTCCTTGGGTATGAAGCTCTTGGTGCCAATGGGCTGCTGGCAGCGCTTACAGGTGAAGCACGTCTCATGCCAGCTGTTGCCCTTATGCTCCATCTTCCTAGAGCCTGTCCAAACAAGTCAAAGAGATGCACAAAAAGTTTTTGAAGTGGGAGGGGATCATTAGCATGCACATTTCCTGCAAATAGTCTAAGCTATGCATTGCCTTAGATCACACTGTGTGAGACTTGGCAAAGCCCTTTCTTCATGTGATCCATGGTCAGATTAGTTTAGCCTATAGTTATCATTTTTTTATTATTATTATTTAAAAAGCAGAACTTAAAGCAAATCTTATATCTTTTGAGTCTTGCTGACTCAGGCAGTCCAAAGTGCAAACTCTCAGTCCTGTTGTGTAAATACAGGGAGGACAGACAGCTGCATTGTTTTATGAAGCGTCTAGTTTGATTTTGAGATCATTCCTAGTAGCTGATCAGATTATTCACTCTGAATGGTGAGTGCATCTTACAAGACAGTGAGAAAGTCTTTTTGCATACCAGAGACAGTTCTTATCTTTATAATATGCCGTCTGCCTGCTTTATGAATGCTGCTGTACAGAAAAACCCAAGAGGAAACCAAGATAGTTATTTTATGTTAAATACTATAGGATTAATGTAAAGAGTAAGGGGAGTCATTTATTTACATTTCTGATGTTTCATTCTACGTGAAAACTGTATTCGAAGGATTTTTAAAAAATAATAACTTGTATGCCTTTCTGCTATGCACATTCATCAAATGCTTTTTATGTTCACATTTGTTAGTAATAGCCCACATTGTATAATCAAGATAGCTACAGTTTTTGTATATTTTGATGTGGGCTGAGTAAGGGCAGGGTGATGCATCAGTCAAGGTAACCTGACATATTTCCAATGGTGAAAGGAACAAAAGTGTTATGTTAATGTGATATTCTAGTTCTACACTGAAATAGTATCTGCTCTCCATAAGTCCTAGGCTGTTTGCCCAGTCTGGAAAGTTGCTCTTCATCTTCTCTGTTAAGGCTGCGGTGGTGGATGAATTACTTTCTCTTTGAAGGAGAGTGCCTCCATTATGTGAAAAGGCATTTTAATAAAAGTAAAGCTAGATTGTTGGCTAAATATCTGCTTGACTCCCACACTGAACTGTCTCTCACCAGGCATGATGGTCTTCTTGCACTCGTGGCACTTGGAGGAATACTCGTTGGAATAGCACTCAGTGCACAGCAGCTGCTCATCCTTAGTGGAGAAGGGTTTGTCCACCAGTGAGCGCTTGCACTGGAAGCAGTGGAAACAGTCCTCATGCCAGTGGCGGTCTTTGTATGACAAGTCCTATGGCAATAAGAAGGGGATAAACATCATCCTTGAAGAGGGTGAGGATATGATCTGAATCATAGTTATAAACATTATGATCTGAATGGGTATGTCAAAAAGGTGGCAATAGTAATAATAATAATACCAGTGGTTATTTATAGGGTATCCATTTACAAAAACCAGCACAAAGTGCTTCAGAGTAGACTGCAATAACACAGCAAAGACATTTAAAAGTCAATATATGGAAAATAATTATATAGAGACCATTGTTGTGGTCTGTAATAGATTAATGTAGTTTATTGTTATTTGTGAACTTCTAATTTAGACAAATGTCATTGTTCCACTGCGGGCCCATCGTACGTTTTATGTAGTGTAATTTGGCTTGACTTTGTTCTCACAATATCATGAGCAGCCAGCTCTCAGATGTGTCACTAGACTTTGATGTGTTTTAGATGAGTGTGTAACTAGGGAGTATGTTTATGTAGCTCTGTTTACTGACTTTTTATTTTTTTTAGTTTTAGTAATAAATTTTAACAGTAAACATTTTCATGACTATGTAATCTTCATGTATGCTTATGTTTGTTTAGACTAGGGCAGTCTATATACTGCTACTGTCCTGTCAAAACTATGTAACTGAATTTCTGCACTGACTGGATGATGCCTAACTCTAAATGCAGAAAAGGCTGAAACACTCTGTATCACCTCAAGATGAAAAAGGTGGCCAAACTTCTGTAAGGTCAAAACAAAGATGATGATATATTTCATCATCTTTGACAAAGATGATGATATATTTCTGATTTTTAAACAATTTGTACATATTACACCAACTTATTTTTAAAAAAAAAAGAAGAAGAAAATCAGTGATTTATGTACATGATGTACATGGGCATTCATTTACCCTGCTGTTGCAGCCAATTGGCTTCTTGCACTCCTCACAGGTGTTGGAGTACAGGCTCTCGTAGCACTTCACACAGTAGGGATTCTCTTCCCGCAGGACGTACTTCTTCCCAAACAGGGACTCCTTACAGTAATGGCAGTCATAGCGCTCGGTCATCCTTCCTCCTGTCCGCTCCTCCTGCCCAAAAAAGGTGGTGTGTGAGACAAACTTTTGACGGAGTGTGCCCTGAATGTGCCAGAATCATTAGAGAAGTTACGAATGTTTTGGATGGAATGAGAGAGCTCATTTGTGTTTGTTACATAATGCTACTAGGAAAGCAAACAGTTCAGCACATGCTGTCTCTCTCCATCCCTCAGTGTCAGGCTTGTAGAATCAGACAATCAAGTATGCAAGGAATGCCAGACTGTTAGGTTAGCATAGTTTCAGCATACCAATCTACCATATTTAACTGTCTGGTCATCAGTCGATCCTACTTTTTCTATCCCTTAAAGCAGGCAGCAGTACAGCAGGATAAAACTGGACGGCATTCCTGAACTCGCAGTGTCACACCATAGTAACCATCACCCATCTGTCCATGAGGACAATACTCCATGTGTGCATGTGTGTAAATCTAATACTCATTGGAATAAATGGATGTCAGCTTTGGTTTACCTGTTTTATTATACCTCCATACAGACAATACTAAACCAGACTTCCACAGTACAATCTGCAGACTTAATTATCTTGAATTATCGAGTGCTTTTTTCCGGTACTGGATATAACAAGATGTTGAAATGAATAACATTTTTATTTCTGTAATAAAGGTGATATTGCTCATAATGTAAAGTGCCCATGCAGCGTTGATATTTGTTGTGTGTTTAAAGCCAACAAATATAATGCTCTTTTCAAAAAGAGCATTCAAAAAAACAAAATCTATATAATCTTTTAGTACATATACTGTTTTAGGCTGAAGAAAATTATACCGAAAATGTATTAGTCTGGGCATCAAACACTAGGTCATACAAGTAAAATGAATAAATAGTAATTAATGGCTGTTTGTGAGTAACCATTAAAAACCCTTATGGCAGCCCAGTATTATATGTGATTATCATTTAATTAATGGTTTGACTGGTCTGTCCTTACATTAAGTCTTAAGTACTTCTCCTAATGGAACTGAACAAAATGTGGCCGGAGGCATTTGTTTTATAATTATTACTGTTGTTAAGTTGTCACTGTGAAACTCGTGGAAACCATGTGATTCTGCATAAAGACCTATGAAAAGAGCTGTTAAGATGTTTTAAAGCTTAATCTGATGGATCTGTTTTTGGCAGGCAGTGACAGAGAGTGACACAGAGCGTGATTCCTGCTGAATGATGGAGAAAGGTGAATGCTGGCATGCTGGTATAATGACTACTCACGGCTGCAGCTGTCTCAGTCCTGGCCCTGTTAAGCCCCTCTGCTTATCCCTCCCATGAGCCCTGTGGAGCTGTACCACGTCTTGCCGGGTGCCAGCTGTCCTGCTGTGTGCCCTGCTGCCTCTGCGCTGTCTGGTGTGTGTGTCCTGCACACGGCTGTCCCACTCCTCTCACTGAGCGAGCCTGACTGAAGCCCTGCGCTGCCAAGGCTGTACTTCACAAAATCCTCTTCCACAGTTTGACCATATAAGGCAGCAAATGCTGGAAACTGGGAGAAGCATGCTTTCTTGCTTAAATTCCCTCTCTAAATTCTCTCTCTTCTCTCATTTACACAGGCTCTCGCTCTCTCGCTGCCCCCCCACACACTTTTTTTCTCACTCCTTCCTGTTTGTCTTTGCTCTTTTTTGCTCTCTCGCTCGTCCAAGCTCTCTCTCTCTCTTCCTTCAACTGGAAAGATATGTCTCTATTTTCCACCCGTTTGTTTCACACTCTGTCTCCCCTCTTTTATCAGAATAGCTTGCTTGTCATTTGGCCATATTTCCTCCTTCCGCCTCATTCCCATCTCTCTTTACTTGCCCTCCCACACACAGAGGTCCTGGGGATTGAGTTACTGAGGCCCTAAGCACATGGCAAAAATGCACAGGCACTCAATATCCCGGCCATTTGTTTTGCATCAACTGTCTACTGCCTGTCTGGTGTGGCGACCATTAAACGCTACCACTTTGTCATGACAAAATATCAGCACAGTCTTCTTTTCCCCCCCTTTCTGTCTACAGGTTCTGCTTGTATCTGTCTTATCCTGCCAGCTTAAATATAGCTAGTTCCTGAAATAAAACAGATTAACCAGATCACTAGCATCACCACAAACTATTTTGTAAAGTTATGCAGCTGTTGGTAGGATGAAATGACATTCTGTCTTTGATCCCCAACTATAAAGTGGTTTTAGATTTGGAGTTGGCATGTCTGCAGTAGAGGGACTAGAAGGACTTTACAGAGAATAGAGTCAGGTCTCGTTTCACCTTTACCCAATAAGGAATGGTGACCTAGAGGTTAGGTCTCATCGTTTTTGTCGCAGTTAAGTAACGTTTTATTTGCCGCATGTTCACTAATGTTTGTCTGAAACTTTCCTCACATTGTAAGTCACTTTGGATAAAAGCATCTGCCAAATGTAATGGCCTGGAATGTAGTACCAGCCCCTCCAATCAACCCCTGCAATAGCATCACCCTTTTTTATGAACAACTGAACTTGGCAAATTTGGCACCCACTCTCTTTACTGACCTTGAGACCTTTCTGTCAGCTTTTTAAGGCCACCAAGCATTCTCCTAATCTCATACCCTTTCACTATCTCTGCCTAAGTTTAGCAGCCCTGCTACCACAGGCACAAACCATGTCACACACACCAGCTAAGAGAGTGTAGTGCAGTCCTGCACAGGATGCTAAATGCTCTTAGAAGCTGGAGTGAAAAGAGCACTAAAAAGACAGGTGGAAGGATCTCCCCTGAGATTAAGACTCACACCCCAAACCGCAGCCACACACACCCATCCATTCTTCTTATCAATTTATATGCACAGAGTGGATGGTGGGAGGAATCTGACCACCCAGTGTGGCCCTATAAATGTCAGGCATTTTCATATACATGGTAACGTTTCATAAAAAGCCCCTGGCAGCCCGTTAACACTATAGCACCAAGTTACTCCTCATACTTACATAGGATACATTTCGTAGCCATTACCCTGCCTAGTGCAGATGTGTAATAAATCAAAGTTTTTATTTCTTTTAATAACAAATGTTAATACACCAAAGTCAAGAACCCCCACCCCATTCCCGCTGCTTGCATTTTATACAATGCACTTAACCTGACATTGTCTGATGATCAACAAAGCAGCTGACATTCAGTGCATACCACATACAGTTTGACCTTATGAAAGAATGAAGTCAGGCTGAGGAAGGAAGAAAAAAAGAAAACTAACTATGCTAGAAGTCTAAGCAATAACAAAAGTAAATTGTTTGGCTTTTGCTGGTTTTATGTCTTTATTAAAGTGCTTCAATGGAATAAAACTTTCTCTTCAGGAATCCAGATCCTCTGATACTTAGAGTAAGAGTTTTACATCCCATATAATGCATGAATATGTGATAACATTAGTGTTATAACGAGCGTGTGTGTGAAGTCCTTGCGGGTAAAAGAGGGAATCGCAGCTTCTTTCTAAGAACTTGCTCATATTTCAGCAAGTTATTGGCAATGTTGCATCTTTTGGATCCAGGTTTGCATTTAGCTTTTCTATGTTTAAATGGAAGTGGAGGATTATAACAGTGGTTTTCCTTTGGTTGAGTTAGTCTTGATAGAGAATGGAAAGATGCAGTGAAGCGGCTGCGTGTTAGTAGCTTACCTGTCCGAGCAGTGGTCCTTACCTCAGAGAGCTGCTTGTCAGCGTGGTGAGTCTGGGTGGACTGAGCCGGATGCCTCTTGGAGGGTACTCTAGACTCTCCTGATTGAATTACTCCACCTATGGAGCGACTAATTGAGGTGACAGGGTCTGAACAGGCGCTCTTTATCTAGATGGGCTAAAAATACACCACAGCGCCACCAAAGATAAAAGCCACTTACTCTCACATAAACACACCCTCTTCGGTCTCGTGGCCTTTTAAGGCCCTTCATTGTAGTATGGGTATGCACATAAGTCTTAAAAAAACAGCATCATACACTTAAACTCATGCAAAACCATGTATAATGAATATACGGCGTGAAGGGATTGAGGCCATTTTAGTAATTATACTACTACCAGACAGTGCCAATTCAATAAAGCAATAGGTGAAGGATGCAAATTTATGACAGCACAGTAACATCAAGCATTTTTATGTAACCCAAGCACTGAAGGCAGCAATCCCAAATAATTAGTGGCAGTTGATGATGACAGAGACAAAGATAAATGATATGTAGAGAAGGGCAAATGCACCAAGTGGGTCTTATTCCCACTGCACAGTGCTTTCCAACTGCACAAACAGAATTAAATCATGAGGGAGCTGCGTTAATACATCTTGCATCCATCTTTACCCTCAAAACCTCCCCACCATGTTTGCAAATATCCATTTACTAAGAGGGGAGAGCCAGAAAAAACAAACATCCGGTGAACAAACTTCAGACCTCCCTCTACGTTTTCAGTAGAAAGAGGCAAAGCATGTCTAATAAGCAGCAAACTTACTCTCAGTCGGCCGTTCTTTTCTCATTGTGTGAGTTTGTCTGCGATTTTAAATGGCTTTCAGTCTTCCATTTGGATATCTGACAAGAGGTATTTTCTGTGCTGACTGTTTCCGTATCTTCCCAGAGCATAGATTATCAAGGCCCAAAGCTATGTGTCTTACTAGTGTGTGTGTGACAAAAGGTGAAATGTCAATGCTGCAATCTCATAGATAACTTTCAAAGAAGTTTCTTTTCCACAGTTCACATCCCACTCTGCACCACATATAACTCCCTGTGTCTGCCCCAGCACTTCACCCAACCTCTTTATCTCTCTCACTCACTGTGCTTGTCCCCCTGCTTGTACCACTCACTCCTTTTTGAGAAGTGTGCTAGGGATGCTCTCCAGGCCAACTGCTGATAGATTTTCCAGTAAACTTCTGGGAATATTCTAGTACTACTTTTTTTATAACCACCCCATCTCTCATCCCACACCTTTCTTCGACTAGTGCTTCTCACCTTTTTCAACACCTTCTCTTTCTGTCTCATGGACCCCTGGCCCCTTTCCCAATTAAAGAGCTGTGACATTTCTGGCAGTGGAATGCACTGGTCTTCTAATTTTGCTTTCAAATGAATGCATCCATTGGACGGGGCCTTGCTGACGCATGCATAAGCAGTCCTACTGTATGTAACAACCAGCGCAGTCCTAGTGTGCCTCTGTGGAGCTATCAAATGGTACTGCCCTTCCTGGAAGAAGCACAAGCATTGAAGGATGACATTATAGTGCGAGTGTGGGAGTCTGGGAACTCCTTTCATCATCAACACAACAAATGGGCAAAAGAAGGCAAGCACCCTGCACATCCCTCGGTCGTCAACTTAGGGCTTAAAATATTACCATCCGCCAAGTTTCATGTGGAGGATTAGGGATAAACACCCTGCCGACTATCATGGCCATTCTGTGGCTTGATAACCATCAGCAATTGAGACTGTCAATGTCACTGATTTATTCTTTGCTACAGAAGAAGGGAGCTGCTTTCAGAGCTTGAATGTAGCACAGGGGCCAGCTCCTTTTGTAAACTTTTTAAGTCTAATGGTATGCTTGTAATGAACAACACTATCAAACATACCCATTATAAGAAAAGTGGCCCTTATAGTCACATGTGAACACACCATAGCACACAGTGTGAAATTCTTTCTGTGCATTTTCCCCATTCACCAAGGGAAGCAGTGGGAAGCCATCAACTCAGCTCCCGGGGAGCAGTGTGTGGCTAAAGTAAAGTGTAAAGTGTCCATTCGTCGTACGTGAACACACCACAGCACACGGTGTGAAACATTTTATAGCTGACTAAGACATATCTACCAGGCCAGAAATTCCAAGAACTGACTTGGGGCAAAAGTGGCATCTTACAACAGTGCCATGTTTAAAAACAGGTATTCAATACAACATTCTACTGCCAGTGTTTGTCTTTGGTGACAGCAAGGCTTCATTTTTAGACCTGTTGGCAAAATATATGGCTGAAATACCTGAATGCAGTAATTAGAAGGGGTGCCAAAATACTTTTGACTATTTAGAGCATACAGTGTGGAACATAAGTATTTGAACACCCTGTGCTTTTGCAAGTTCTCCCACTTAGAAATCATGGAGGGGTCTGAAATTCACAATGTAGGTGCATTCCCACTGTGAGAGACAGAATGTAAAAAAAAAAAATCAGGAAATAATATTGTATGAATTGGTAAGAATGTATTTGTATTGCACTGCTGCACATAAGTATTTGAACACATGACAATCATCAAGAATTCTGGCTCTCAAAGACCTGTTACTCTGTCTTTAAGAAGTCCAC